>OMLC01096580.1:0-17303 GCA_900302585.1 Regalecus glesne | reverse complement strand
TGTATGTATCTAAGGTAAACCATACAGACTAGGTCTAGCTTCCCCTGGGTACAATCTATAGTACAAAGATCTGTCGATAGCATCATCCTGTTCTAACAGTTTTAGACAATCTATCATTTTCTTTTTGTACCTACCTGAATGCAGTTTGCTCATACTGAAGATGTCCTCTGTTTGAGTGATGAAATGTTTCTCAGGAAATTTCTGATCCAGTTGAATTGATTCAACTCTTTTTTGTGTGTTAAGAAATATTGTTTATAATAAGAAAGCAAAATTCCATAACCTGTGCATGGTAATTCATGGAGATGTAAGGCCAATACATTACTTTGTTTAATAAAAATGTCAACCTAAAGGGTACACAGTATTGATTATGGTGTATTCTCACCTAGTGATATTTAAGGAATGGATTTAAGTACACTGACCTCTTTTAGTTGGGTTCCAGAGCCACTGAAACCACCTCCAAGGTCCAGGATTTTCATACTAAAGCCAATATCCTCCTGATATGGAAAGAACAGCTCGTTAACGCATAACTCTTTCTAGCAATGACTAAACTGGTGACTATTCATATACAGTTAGGTCCATAAATATTTGGAGTGACACAATTTTCAAATTTCAGCCTTGTACGCTACCACAATGGATTTGAAATTAAATAATTGAAATGCAATTGAAGTGTAGGCTTTCACATTTTTTGAGGGATTTTACATCAAAATTGGAGGAAGAGTTAAGGAATTGCAAGTTTTCATACATAGTCCCCTCATTTAAAGGGACCAAAAGTAATTGGACAATTGACCCTAAAGCTTTTTCATGAGCTGGTGTGGACTTCATTTATGATTAATTTGTTGAAGTACTTTTGGTCCCTTGAAATGAGGGGATTATGTATGAAAATTGTTGCAATTCCCAAATCCTTCCTCCAACTTTGATGTACATACACTCAAATTAAAGCTGAAAGTCTGCACTTCAATTAGATTTTGATTATTTCATTTCAAATCCATTGTGGTAGAATACAGGGCTGAAATTGTGAAAATTGTGTCACTGTCCAAATATTAGTGGACCTAACTGTATATAAGTGATAGCCCTAAAAAAAGGTTCGGTGAACCCTATAACCCTGCAGATGAAACTGTATTTCATGAACAATACTCACTGCCATATCAAAGACACAACGGGCATCAGAGATGGCATGAACATACACCTGATCATCCTTACAGGAACTCAGTATGCAGAACCTGAAACCAATCAGTGAGGGTAAATCTTGGAAAAGATTGGGAGCAATATTACCTCATGAACAAAATATGACAATTCAACAACAGATGCCACTTAATTCTGCTGTAGTATGGAGGATGGACTGTATTATTACTTTGACATGGATAATTTTTGAGGGGTAAAAGTAACTTGTTTAAAAACAGTGGTCAGGAAAATCTAAATCTAAATCACTCGGAGGCGAACTCTTTGGGTAGATTTGCTGTTTGATTTTGGTCTCCAAACTACAGGCTACCCCAAACTGATAAGGGAATCAAATCTTCTTCCACAAGTGAGTGCATTTCAACAAGCCTTACCTGACCCCTACAACCTGCACACCGAGCTCCTTCGCACTTTCTAGAAGGTGCCTGCAATCCTTTAGGGAGCAGCCAAATGTCATGCTCATCGCCTCTCCCACACATGTCATGTCTGTTGACACCTGTATCAGCAGCCTACATCCGGTCAAAAGAGATAAGTTTCTGTGATGATGTCACGAGGAAGAAAATTTATAAGTTAGATCACCAAAAGTTGAATCAATTTATCTGGACCCAACATTTGAATTAACAGTGAAATAACTGAAAAAAACTATGTAACATATCCAAATTGCCATGACCATTAACTAGAGTTACAATGTCACAGTGTACTATTCACTAACCCTAACCCTAACCCTCCCCAGTTCAGCAATGGTTACTACTACTTCACATATAGAGCCTCTTTGACTCCCCGTTTAAACCAGCAAACCTTCATATTAAGGATGTGGACATTCTCTTCCTTAAGAGTGAGTTCTGCGGAGTCCTGACCAGACATGTTAGCTCTTCTGTTTAGTGCCATCCTCTTGAGCAGCATCTGTTCGGTTTTCCCCAATATAAAAGTGCGTGTGTGCACGCGTGTGCATGTCGGGGGAGAACTAGAAGTATATCTGTCGACATCTTATAATGGTATTATTGCAACCATTCCTCCATACTCTGTGAGCAGCACACATGTCCAATGAAACTCTATTTAATGATCATACCAATTTTCATATCAAACAGAATGTTATTTTCGGTCAATATGCCACGGTATTGTTTATAAGGGTAGGTATACCTGCAGTCAGTTGAGACTGAAGAGGTCAACTAGATGAATGATGAAACACTTCCCTAAATAAATGTTCTGTGCCAATAAACTGATTCAACCTTCCGTAATTTCCATTCCTGGATTGTGATAATGGGCTGTACAAATAAAATTGACATGCTAAAAACTTAAACCTTCTATGGGACATCAGCCCTTGCATCTGAGACTGTATGTTTTAGCTAAAATTCTACATGTGGTTAGATGTGTCATCATGCTTTGGCTATGGAAACCCTTTTCTAAGCTACAAAGATCATTGAGTGGATGTATTTTTAATATGAATGAGCACCTACTTGGCACTGGAATGGCAACGAGCAATCTTGCGCAGCTCAGCTTCGTTATCACACACCAAAAGGTCAACACCATTCTTGGCAGCATACTTAATATGGGAGAGCGGTTTGCAAAATCCACAGTAGATGATGTCCTCTGAGGATACGCCATGGTCCTGAAGCATTTCTAGTTCGGACTGAACATAAGGGAATTGTAGAATATTTAATCAAAGGAAGTGTCAGTAAAATAATACTTGAGGTGGCTAGTAGATATGTTATGACTATATGGATAAAATATGTTGTTGTCTATGTTGTCTCAAGGCAAGGTATAGGGAAAATCCCCCAGTAGGTGGTGCTGCTAACCACATTCCAAATGTTTTTAGTAATATCAATGAAGCATACAGATAGGTCAATGTCATTACAAGGGTTTTCAGATCAGCAAAAGATTAGTATAGTAAACAATAGCTAATGCTGCATATGCCCCTATTACTAATGCTACTACTTTCGGCTAATCCTGTTAAAGGTCACCACCTTGAATCATCAATCTCCATCGCTTCCTGTTTTCTGTGTCTTGCTCTGTCAAACTAGCCACCTGCATGTCCTCCCTCACCACATCCATAAACCTACGTGGTCTTCTTCTTTTCATCTTGCCTGGCAGCTCCATATTCAGTATTTTTCTCTCAATGTTCTCAGCCTCTTTCCACTCCACATTTCCAAATCATCTCAATCTTGCCTCTCTTGCTTTGTGTCCAAACCATCGAACCTGAGCTGACCCTCTAATATACTTGTTCCTAATCTTGTCCTCACACTCTATTTGAATATTAGAATCTTAAACTCTGCAAACTACAGCTCCACCTCCTGTCTTTTTGTCCGTTCTACTGTCTCCAAACCATACAAGATAGCTGGTCTCACTATTCTTAAACTTTCCCTTTCACTCTTGCGAGTACCCTATTGTCACAAATCACCCCTGACAGTCTTCTTCACTCATTCCATCCTACCTTCACTTTCTTCCGCAGTCCCTGTTATTTTGCAGTCGACCCCAAGTATTTCAACTCTTCTTCATCTCTACTTCTTGCATCCTCACCATTCTGATGTCTCCCCACTCATTCACATGTATTTATTCTGTCGTACTCTTCTCTCCAATGCATAGCGCCACCTCTCCAGACGCAACTCAACCTGCTCCCTACTCTCACTACAAATCACAATGTCATCAACAAACATCGTAGTCCATGGAGACTTCCGCCTGGCTGATCTCATCAGTCAATCCCCATTGCAAACAAGGACTCAGAGCAAATCTTTGATATAACCCCACCTCCACCTTGAACCAATGTCATCCCTACTGCACATCTCACAATTGTCACACTGCCCTCATAAATATCCTGCATCAATTTTACATACTTCTTTGCCACTCCTGACTTCCTCATGCAGTACCACACCACCTCTCTTGGCACCCATTCATATGCTTTCTCTAAATCCACAAAGACACAATGTAATTCCTTCTGATCATCTCTATATTTGTCAATCAAGATTCTCAAAGCAAACAATGCATCATGGGCGGCATAGCTCAGTGGGTAGAGCGTATGTCTGGCCATCGGAAGGTTGCAGGATCGATCCCCAGTCCTGCATATAACATGTTGAGGTGTCCTTGAGCAAGACACTTAACCCTTAACTGCTCCCGAGCGCCATATGTTGGGAGCTAATTGCTGCTATACAATAGGTTGGGTCAAAAATGCAGAGAAATCCAAATTTCCCCTTGCGGGACTGATAAGGGAATCATTTATTTTTAACTACAAGCTTTCCTTTCCCATGCCACATCAACTAGCTCTGACTGGGGGATCTCAAGGCATTCCCAGGCCAGTGTGCAGATATAATCCCCACACCTAGTCCTTGTTCTATCCCGGGGCTGCCTCCCAACTGGACATGCCTAGAACACCTCATTAGGGGGGTGACTAGGTGGCATCTTTATTAGATGCCTGAACTACCTCCACTGACTACTTTCTACTTGATTGAACAGCGGCTCTACTCGGGTTATTATCTGTGGTATCATTATCTAGCTTCCACTACTCTTTCCCATATCTCCATGCTGTGGCTGATAAACTTTATACCATATACGTAGTTGCTACAACTCTGCATATCTCCCTTACTCTTGAAAAATGGTACCAGTATACTTCTCCACTCCTCGGACATCCTCTCACTTTACAAGACTGTGTTGAATAATCTAGATTAAAAAATCAACTCCAATCTCATTTAAACAACTCCATGCATCCACAGGTATATCATCTGGGCCAACTGCCTTTCCACTCTTCATCTTCTTCATAGCTGCCCTCACTTACTCCTTGTTAATCCACTGCAATTCATCTAACCATGTCTCTCTCATTTTCTTCATTCATCAGTCCCTCAATGTACTCCTTCCACCTTTTCAACACTCTCCTATCTTTATTACCCTAACCTATTGCATATTATTCTCAGTTCAGTCCACCTATCTAGTCAGTCAGTACAAGTCTTTTTCTCCTTTCTTACTCTCAATCCTCACATGCAACTCACCATATTGCTTTTGCTTTGTCTTCACCACCTCTTTTTACTTAGTTCAACATTTCCTTATACTTCTTTCAACTTTCTTTGTCTCTTTTGTAATCCCACTTAGACTTTGCCAACCTCTTTCTCTGCATATTCTGCTGTTTTCTCATTCCACAAAGTCTCCTTATCTTCCTTCCTCTGTCCAGTTGACAAAGTAGTCTCGCTCACTATTTCTGCAGTAGTTACACTACCACTCAGTGCATGTCTTAACTCCTCTTTAAACTCAGTCTACAACAGTCTTCCTTCAACTTCCACCATTTGATCTTTGCCTCTGCCTTCACTTTCTTCCACTTTTAAATCTCTAAAGTCATCCTACAGACCACCATCCAATGCTGCCTTGCTACGTCCTCTCTTGTAACAACATTCCAGTCGTCATCCCTTTCAGATCGCCCTTTTTGCATAAGATATAGCACACCTGTGTGCATTTTCCTCAACTTGTACATGTCATTTTCATCCATCCATCCGTCCATCCATCATCAACCGCTTATCCGGTGTCGGGTCGCGGAGGTAGCAGATTTCAGCCGGGACCTCCAAGCTTTCCTTTCCCTTGCAACATCCACTAGCTCTGATTGGGGAATCTTAAACCGTTCCCAGGCCAGTGTGGATATATAATCCTTCCATCTGGTCCTTGGTCTACCCCGTGGCTTTCTCCCAGCTGGACGTGCCTGAAAAACCTCCTTTGGGAGGTGATCAACTGGCTCCTTTCTATTTGTAGGACCAGCGGCTCTACTCTGAGTCTCTCACGTATGTCTGAGCTTCTCACCCTATCTCTAAGGGAGACACCAGACACCCTTCTAAGAAACCTCTTCTCACATGCTTGTATCCGTGATCTTGTTCTTTAAGTCATGACCCAGCTTGCATAGCCATAGGAGAGAGTGGGCACAAACATAGATCGAAAGCTTTGCCTTCTGGCTCAGCTCTCTCTTGGTAACAATGGTTTGGTAAAGGGAGCGCAATACCGCTCCAGCAGCTCCAATTCTCCGGTCCAACTCATGCTCCATTCTCCCCTCGCTTGAGAACAAGACCCCCAGATACTTGAACTCCCTCACTTGGGGCCAGGACTAATTCCCTACTCGGATTGGACAATCCTCTGGTGTCCTGCTTAGAACCATGGTCTCAGATTTAGAGGTACTAATCCTCATTCCAGCTGCTTCACACTCAGCTGCAAACCGGTCCAGTGAGTGTTGGAGGTCAGAACCACATCATCTGCAAAAAGCAGTGATTTAATCATAATCTTAATTTATGATTAAATGTCATTTTCATCCTTTTCCAAATTCCATCACCATCTGTCCCTCCACATTCCTATTTTTTATACTGTACCTATTCATCAGTTCTGTTTCCTTCCAAAAGATGTCCATTGAAGTTCACTCCAATCACTACTCTCTCCTCCTTGGGTAAACCTCCATCACATCATCCAGCTCACTTCAGAAATCATCTTTCTCTTCCATCTTGCACTCACCTTTTAAGATATATGTTCTGATAACTTTCATTACTACACCTTTGATCCCCAGCTTCATTCTCATCACTCTGTCTGACCTGCTCCTCACCTCCAACACACCCTTGACATACTCTTCCTTCAGGATTATACCTACCCCATTTCTCCTCCTATCTGCACCATAGTAAGAGAGTTTGAACCTACCTCAAATATTCCTGGCCTTATTCCCTTTCCAAGTGTTCTCTTCTACACACATTATATCTACCTTACTTCTCTTTATATCGGCAAGCTCTCTCCCTTTAACAGTCATAGTGGAAACATTCAAATATCTGATCCTCACCTTTACATATACCTTTCCTCCTCTCCCGCTGTCTCTAGACATGCCTTCCTCCTCTCCTTCAGCCTAAAATAGCTTAAATTCTACTAGCACCCTCCTGGCCAACAACACCAGCACACAACACAAAGCCAGTCGTTGATAATCTGGGCCTAAACCGATCAGTTATGGAAATCTGATCTGTGATACATATATTTGACTTGGCAAATGTTTTGCACTAGATGACTTTCCTGATCAAACCACTAACCCTATGGATGGGGGTACAGGAACACCCATGGATGCCATTCGGGAATTCGTGGACTTGCGCCCATGCCTTTCACCTTCCCATATGACTAATTAGCTTAAAAATATCAGAACAATATGCCAGAAATGTCATCTAATATCTTGTTTTCAGAGAAAGCCATGCAGTGAGGTACCTTGTTGGTACATACAAATCCAGTACCAAGGGCAGAGAGGACACCAATAACAGCTGGGCTGCTGTTACATCTGACAGCATAATAGGGCCGAATGTGGCCCATATAAGTTCGCCAGCGAACATGCTGCCTCATTAGGACTCCCAGGTCAGCGACAAAGAATGGACTCTTGTCAGCCTGAGAAAGAAAAACATGTAAAGTCAGCCCTGTGTTTAGAAGAGAAATAGAGGTCAATTTTTGAATGTCACAATTAGGTCCCACATTGTGGGGATGGACACGTAATAAGATAAAGCATGGGTGATCAAGGCCAGATGATCTTCCTGACAGGCTACAATGGGATCAAACCTGTGATGTTAAGCTCATTATTTTCCGAGGCAAGAGTTCTACCACTGGGCCAAAAGCTTGAAAAGCCATGTCTCCCCGAGGCCTGAGCCTAACTCCAGCCACTGCATAATTTTGAAAAATGCTAAAAAGTGAGCAAGGGGTTTAGAGGGGGTGGGGTGTGTGAATGTGTGAGGAAGGAGAAGCTGCGAGAAGGTCCCGCCGTTGTCCAGTAATGCCACTGCACACTGCCATAGTCCCCTCCATCAGCATGCCTTCCAATATGCCTGCAAAGATGCCCTGACCATAGCAATGCAAATGTGCTACAGATAGAAAGGGGAGTAGGGTGTCACCCACCTCTGATTATAAGGTGTTAAAGTTTTATCTTGTTTTAATTTCATGACATAGATAAGTCCCAATTGATTAACTCTACATTAGCATTGGCCTTGTAAGGTTCATGACCAATTTAAAACGGCAGCTAACATGCTGAGTAATTTTCAACCCATAATGCCAATTTTCATAAATTTGGTAGGAAATAACACCAGCTCTTATATATGTTTCATCACCATACAGTCTTGTCCTTTAGTTTACAGCTTGAGAAAAACATGCTTAGGTTTTTAATACTGCTTTTAATACTGCTTTAGAGAAGGTTAACTCAAAGTTACCCATGCACAATAACTCACATGAAATTTCAAGGGCATTCTTGAGACAGGTATTCAAAGACTGCTAAGAGTGATGTTCATTACCAGGGTTTGTTCAAAGATGTGATTGTCAATAACATCGCCGAGGACTGTCCCTCCCTCCAGCAGCCCAATGGAATACTGTGGCTCATCTGTGATTCCCTTCATTTTCTCAACTGTTCTCTGCTGATCTGACAGGTATTAAGATTACGGCTTGTCTGATGCGGTCTTACGTGCTGCTTCTCAAGCCCCTGGGGTCCTGATCACTTGCAACACACTGCATAAGAACAAGAGAGCAGTTTGCATAAGATAACATTCCAGTGGGAACAAGCTCTTCAATTAAATCAGAATAACGATTATTCATTAGTTATTAACCCTTTTGCGAAAATTAATTAGCTGTAGCCATTATTTGAGCTGTCTTGATGCATGCTCAATAATCCAGGTATGGAAATCACAAAGAGTGGTGAAAAAGAGTGGTGAACGTCTTACAACACCGTGATTGCAAATATTCCCCATTCCCCAATCATTTGTGAATGGTGCTTATTGCCACTGAATGTGCAGTTGATCACCCAACTTACATATGAACCCAGCCTATTGTTGTGGTATCAATGTACTGTTTATAAGGGGGAGAATGGTTGTATTCAGCTCAGACTGAAGAAGTCACCTGGTTGAGTGACGAAATGTATCTGAATAAACTTCTGATCCAGTTGAACTGATTCACCACTCTTTGTGACATTATTTGAGCTTTTTCTGGACATATCCATAGTGAAACAAGACATATTCAATGAATGGCAACCAGAGTCCAGAACAGATTAAAATGTTCTGAGGCCATTTCGTAGAAAATGGCTATCCATCTGAACAGTCACTGTGTTAACGTGGACTCTGGGGCACAGGGTTAGTTTATTTTATCACCAAATACTCCTTGCAATCACGATGAATCAGAGAAATGGTGACCCCTAAAAGTTTCTTTAGATGATATTAACCAGGATACAGTAGTGACAGCATCTCCACCTTTGATAATTTTACATGGTGCATCAGTGGGGCACAGTGATCTGGTCTGGATCAGATGTAAAATGAATGTAGATTTGTGAGGTTCAATGGGTAAATCAACATATGTGCAGGTGGACTGCCTAAATAAGCCTGGCAGCTGGTAGACTGATTTCTAGTGTCAGAGCAGGGGATACAGCTGTGAAAAGGAGTTCACCTTTGACAGCTGTATTGCCATGGGCCCAATCTGTGGGAGTCAAATTCCTGGATAGCCCACCTACAAAAAGGACTTGGAGCCACAACTAGAACCAAGTCCAAAGTACTGCCGGCCTTCCTGCTAAAATAACACAATTCAAATCTGAAGGCTTAAATGAAGCACACTGACAAATTAAATATCATTTGGATATGAGGGCAAGATCTCAGCCCTGCTTTTCCTTTTATAACCAACAAAGCTTTTACTAAACTTAGAAAATGCTTAACGATGTCACACAACACTACAATCTAAAAAAGGCACTTTCTGAGGCACTGCTGGGGGCTATATATGTGCATGACAAGTTACATCCAGAGAAACATTACTTTAAAAATCTACATTGAAAATACATGTGATAATTCACAAACAGGAAGACTAAAATGGAATGGATTCCCTTGTCAGTCACGGAAAGGGAAATTTGTATTTCTCGGTATGGTAACCCATCCTATTGTTTAGGAGCAATGAGCTGCCAACATATAGCGCGTGGGAAGCAGTTAGAGGTTAAGTGTCTTGCTCAAGGAAACCTCAACATGCAGGACTGAGGATCAATACTGTAACCTTCTGATTGTCAGATGAACCCTCTACTCACTGAGCTATGCTGCCCCTAAATATGTTTAAATAGTGTATACTTGGCAAATATACAAAGAAAAAATGTATGGTCATGGTAATCATTTGAAATTTCACAGGATGAGCAGTACGTTTTTTCATGTCATGATTAATCCTCACATTGTGGGGGTGGACACAGACTTATATAGAGCTTGGAGAATTAATTCCTGATGCTCCACAGTGGTTTCAAACCCACACCCTCTGGCTCATCAGTTCTCAAAGTACATACTCTACAACTGAGGTACTATGGCACCCTCACATTATATTGATATCTATTGCAATATCTGCCAACATGCACAAAAATATGATGTCGAAGAATCCAGGACCTCCGGTGGTGTAGGTACCTATATTCAGTGCATCTCTGCACCATGCAGTTGCGTATTCAAATCCAGGTTGCGCAGTTTCCAACCATGGCCGGTGGTCCAAAGTTAGTGAGGTATAATTGGCTAAGTCTCACATGGGTATAGGTTGGATAAAATATTCTGGGTTCGCAAGTGTCCCCCTCTGGATCGTACAGATGCTTGTGGTTAAGTGAACAAAAGGTACTCTGCTTCATTCCTACAATGGCAAAGCACTATGCTTTCCCCGTGAGACCCCAATGTGAAAAAAAAATAATGAGGAGTAGTCATCACGTGACTTGGAGGACTCACATGCTACAGCTTCCTCCTTCCTGTCGACATTCTAGAGGGGTATCAAAATGACTGACCCAGCAGTAGGCAACTTGGGGAATTCGGGTGGGAAAAAACGGATATGAAATAAATAAATAAATTTATAAAATGGTGAGGAATCCAAATGAGGTTCATTGCATTGTGTTTTAAAATGCATCACACTAAAACTGGTTTTCAAATAATACTGAAAGATGGTAAATTTCAATATCCAATCAATTTGCCCTTGCGGGACTGATAAGGGAATCATTATTATTAAACACTGCGCACTGATGATTCAACACTGAATCATTATTATTAAATGATAATTATCAAATTATTGCCTAGTCTGTCTGTCTGTCTAAGGTTGATGTGACAGAAACTGACTAATGGTTTAAATAAAAGTAGCTGAAAGCAGTGTCCTATCATTGAAAAGAAAGTAATGAAAATATATCAGCCTAGATAAATCACAGCCTACTGTGATTTATCTAGGCTATTCTTATTTATCTGCACATTCATTCCTCCTTCCATCTATTTCTGTGAAATCGCATGAGTTAATGTATATCCAAGAAAGCAGCTGTATGCATGTACATACATGCAGGATATACATTAACACAGAAAGCAGGATTTGACTAACATGATATCTTTCTCCACTGAGCAAATAAAGACCTCAAAGTGAGGAGTTTTTTTTTGTTTTAAAAAAATCATTTTATCCAAGCTACTCACATGGACGAGTCCAGGGATGGAACTCTTCCACTATCAGCTAGGATCCCAAGGCGGCTCGGCGTTGTAGTCAAACGACTCTTGGAAGAGAGCCCCGCCTAGGCCCTCTGGGTGGTTGTTGTACACCTGCAATGAAAGAGATGTAAACAAAGCGCACTAAAATCAAAGGAAGACTTTGCTAACTTAGATGGGACCAGTTATATTCACAGATAACATCTTTAGTATTTTCTTTGAGATGCAAGAAGTGCAATATCAAAGAATTACCAAAATCATGAAGGCCATAAGCTGGATAAATGCAGACGAACATGCAAATTGAAGACTACTATTTTAAGGTCGATGGCCATGGGACAGATTCAGTGGTGACTAGGAGACCAAATGGGTTAAGTCAACATTGACGAATGAATGGATTAACACCAAATCACAGCTAAGTATAAAATATATGGACACCGCATATGGAAACACAGCGAGACACAGTCAACAGAGGGGGCACTGACTATGAAAATTCAGTGTCTTGAATTTTTAATTTAACTATGATGTTAATCAAAGGTTTTCCTAGTTCCAATCATTAAACGGATTAGCATTTCAACAGGTAACCCTGTGCTAACAATTTGGCTAACAGGCTAACCTATTTCGACGTGCCACATTAAGTCAAAATCCCTTTAGTATGATTGCAAGATCTTGAATAGATAAATATTCAACATTTCAATTATGTAGCATCCAACGACAATGCGTTAGTGCTGCAAGAAAACATGCTATTGAGCAACATGCTAATGCAAGCTAGCTTACGTCAGCGAGCTAAGCTAACTAAAAACCTTGGCTACTTACGCGTACTGAAAATTTAAAACCAGGTATAGATCACCTTTTCTTTTTAGGCGGAATTTTTTAAGAGTGAAGGGGCTACAAGAAGAGGAAAAAATGACTGCCATGGACGTAGTTGCCGCAGGACGAAATTGCTGGTGAGGGCTTAATATCTGGGAGTAATGCAGCGTCTTGACTAGAAACGAAGCGCAGTGTTGAATTTGTGCGGTTGGCAGAGAAAGTGTGGGCGTGCTTACAGCTATATCCTGTCATGTCCACCATTTGTTGTCATTGTAGTTGTTTTTTTCTTCTATATATTATGGTTAAAGGCGCAATCTTCCATTAAAACGTTTTTTAAAAGTTATCCCTGCTACCAAAATTCAAAATAGAGCAGTGATAGCAGGTTTCACTCCTATAATTTACTGACATATCTCTAGATACAAGATCTTGCACTAAACAGCAGCTAAATATGGGTTTCAAACGTTTCCCGATGCAATTAAATGTTAATGTGCATCAGTAATGTTTCTAAATACTAGAGCAAAACATGCCCATGTTAGATATCAATCCGTTTAGAATGACATGAAATCTTCGCAATCAATAACGTTAACCTTAAATTATGTATACACATGTAACAAAGCTCATTTTATATGATTGAATAAGCCATACATTGTGCCTATAAAGCGATATGATTATTTTACGTTGAGGTAATGTTTTGTCACAGGTTTACAGTTTTCATGCTGAAATAAGGAAGGATAAGACAAATGAAATAGCATAGGCACCAATTGGTGCAACACAAAGTTTGTTAAAATGACATACCAATTACATGTATATATTGAACCATTGTCGAGTTTTTAATAATTTACCTGCGTTAACTCTTCATATTTCACATGCCACTGTAGTAAGGACAGTATACGGTCCGCCGAATTTCAATTAATTTTCTTGTAATAGGCAGCTTTCACAGGATTTTGACCCCGTAAGGACAGTCTTCCACATTCATTTGTTTAGAAATTCGAACTCGAACTGGATGTTCCCGTCTTCTACGCTTGTGATTTTGAAGTTATAGTGGCCGGAATACGCAGGGTGTCTCACTCTCGGGATGCTTTTTTTCTCCTGTGAAACAAATTTGCACGCCAGGAGGGAGATATGTAGGAGGCTGCCAAGGAGGGTTGAGCTACTGTTTTCAAACAGATGGGAAGTAGTTTGTCTCAGTGCTTTTGACCCCATGTCCATGGAGACATTATTCAACCTTTAGAGCAAGCCCTACTGCAGAGCACCATAGAGACAATATTTACTATCTCTGTGGCAGACCCCTCACATTTGTGTTTTAAAATGAAAGGTCAGTTTTTCCATGGCATGTTTAGTCCCCCGTGTTTTTAAGTCAAGGTTCAAAAAATGATGCACATCACATCAAAAACTTTCTCCATAAAAGCTTATTCTTCAAGCTTATTCATTTCCCTAATGCAGTTATAATTTTCTTTAGATATGCTGACGATATTGTCAAATGTGTTCTAGTGTGGTAAGCTTTTGGTGTAAATATCCACTTTGTCGTGCTCCCAGAAGTCTAGTTACTTTAGTTTAGCAACGTCAGTAGTCATGGACATATACTTTTTTCAGAGCTACACATTTCCAGGAATTGTTATAATGCTGGAGGGATGGATATACACAATCTTCAATTAATATAAGGTCGTTTTACAATATAGTATAGGAGTTGTGTAAAAAAAGAGACAGAGATTTACTTGTATGTTGAGGTGCTGACAAAACCCATTCGTTTTTCATTCGAAATGATCACAATCCACTGATCTCTCTAACTGACTGGATGGAACTTCTTTTGTTTCCATTCTGAAGCCAGATTGTAACCCATGTTACTAGGCCTTAGCTATGGGATGGAAGTAAAGAGTATCTAAGAGGTAAATGGTTGTTACTGGGGCGGCATAGCTCAGTGGGTAGAGCTGTTGCCTGGCATTCGGAACATTGCAGGTTCGATTCCCGGTCCTGTGTACAGCATGTCGAGGTGTCCTTGAGGAAGACACTTAACCCCTAAATGCTCCCCGAGTGCCATATGTTGGCAGCTCACTGCTCCTATACAATAGGTTGGGTCAAAAATGCAGAGAACAAATTTACCCTTGCGGGACTGATAAGGGAATCATTATCATTATTTTCCTTGGGGGAAATATATTAGATGTTTCAAACAAGAAATGCACTGTGATGTCAATGCAAAGATCTTTAATGTTTTAAGGTCTCCAATTCTGCAGAAAATGTTGTTGTTTTGGTGTCTGTTAAGAAACGAATTACATCGGGAGTGGGGTGACTGTGGAGGGGTTTCTATGAAATATCTTGATGCATGCTTAATAATCCAGGTATGGCAATCACAAAAAGAGATGAATCCGTTCAACTGGCTCAGAAGTTTATTTGGAAACGTTTCGTCACTCACCAGGTGACATCTTCAGTCTGAGCTGAAAACAAACATTCCCCCTTATAAACAGTACATTGATACCACACTGCAATAGGCTGGATTCATATGCAAGTTGGATGATCAACTGCACATTCAGTGGCAATGAGCATCATTCACAAAGGATTTGGGAATATTTGCAATCACTGTATTGTAAGACGCCAACAGATGTACTCTAAGGCCACCACCCCTATTCAAAAACGGTCATTCCCTCTTTACATAAATGGCCTTATTCACCCCCCTTTCAAACCAGCGTTCCTCCCTATCAAGGGTGTGAACATCATCATCCTTGAATGAGTGGCCACTAGCCTGTAGATGGGTGTAGACCGCAGAGTCCTGGTCTGACGTGTTGGCTCTCCTATGCTGCGCCATCCTCTTAGCTAGCGTACTTGGTCTCCCCGATGTACAAGTCACTGCAGTCGTTCTGGTATTTAACAGCATACAATACATTACTCTGTTTGTGCCGGGGGACCCGATCCTTGGGGTGAAACATCGTTTGGTGCAGTGTGTTCAGGGGTTTGAAAGCAACTGAGACGCGATGTTTTGAAAATACGCGTCTCAAATATTCCGACACTCCCGCCACATACGGAATCACTACCGGTCTACGTTTTGGCTCCTCCCCTCCCTCCACTTGGCTGGAGGTCTGTCAGGGAGGCTTCCTGGCTTTAACAAACACCCAGTTAGGGTAACCAAACTTAACCAGGGCCTGTTTAATATTGGATTTCTCTTCCTCCCCGGCCACTGAGTCCGTGGAGATATTGTCATTCCAGTGGTACAGAGTCCTGATGACTCCCAGTTTATGCTCTACAGGGTCAAACCATAAGGACTGGTTCATATGTATGGGTTTACGATACACACTCGTAATCAACCGTCCCCAACACAAACCTTCACCTCACAATCTAAGAAAGCCAACAAATCATCTTTTGCATCTTCTCTTGTGAATTTGGGTGGGGAATGTGGAATGTGGGTGTCCATTGAGTTAATGTGTTCTGTGAACTGTGGTACATCCTGGGATTAAATTTTCACCCAGGTGTCATCCACATACCTGAACCAGTAACTAGGCGGATTCCCTGGATATCAAGCCAGAGCCTTTATCTCTACTTCCTCCATGTATAAGTTGCCCACTATAGGAGAAACAGGGTAAACCCATAGCACACCCATACTTCTGCCTGTAGCATTACCACTTATACGTGAAGTACGTGACTGAAGACAGTTTCAGCAGCAGAAACACTTGGTCAGGGTTAAGGGTGGTCCTGTCTCTGAGGGATAGGTAACAAAGACCAGTGGTGCGAGGAACATTTCCGACAGAGAACTCACCCAGGCGGAGAGTGACATCCTGGGCAAGGGACTGAATTTCTCAGTTGCACCGCGAGCAATTCCGGTGGTGGAATTCATCACAGCCACGGAATCAGCAATCCGTAACAATAAACTCACAGACACAGAAGTGGAGGAACTGAGAACCAAGGTCTCTGCCTGTCTCAACACTGCCAAAGTGCCAGCGTCCAACATCAGCATAGATGAGAGAAAGGCGCTCCTGACTCTCGGTAGGGACGAAGATATCATCATCCTCCTGGCCAACAAGGGCAGATGTACCATGATGTTAAACCAGACAGACTACCATGTGAAGGTAATGACGCTGCTGAGCGACAGAGCCGTGCATGAGCCCCTTAAGGAAGATCCAGGCTGTAGTTAAAAAAAAGAAAGTGATATATTGTCTAAAACAGTTAGAACAGGACACGGCTATCGACACATGTTTGTACTATAGGCTGCGTCCAGGGGAAGCTACACCTACTCTGTATGGTTTACCCAAGATACATAAACAAGATGTGCCCTTGAGACCGATTGTTTGCATGATTAATTTGGTCACCTACAACATCTCAAAGTTTCTGGCTTCTGTTCTCAACCCATTAAGATAAGATAAGATAAGATACGATATTCCTTTATTAGTCCCACTGGGGGAAATTGCGGTGTAACAGCAGCCAGTGTAGAGCACAGTAACAGAGACATCACATCCAGGAAACAACATGTAGTATAGACAAGATTAAACAGGGTAGGGTAGAAACTATGTACATTATATACAGTATGGACAGATAGACAGATTCAATTCATTATTAGTTATCCAGTATGTTGTAGTTGGTTATTGCTGTACATGTTTTGGGGTTGTTCTATTGTGGGAGCAGTGCTGATTAAAGAGCCTGACAGCTGCAGGAAGAAAAGACCTACGAAAACGCTCCTTCAAACACCTTGGATGCAGTAGCCTCTCACTGAAGGAACTCTCTAGCCTAGCAATGTAGTCCTGCATGGGGTGAGAACAATTGTCCATCATGGATGACAGTTTCGCCATCATCCTCCCTTGTCCCACTACCTCCACAGTGTTGAGGGGGCATCCCACGACTGAGCTTGCTTTCTTGACAAGCTTGTCAAGTCTTTTCCTGTCCGCAGCTGAGATGCTGCTGCCCCAGCAGACCACTCCATAG
>OMLC01096578.1:0-10316 GCA_900302585.1 Regalecus glesne | reverse complement strand
TTTAATTGTGGGTATCAATCATGTTCCTGCAACTAATCTTTCTATCTTGTACAATAGATATCCTGATAGAAGACAAGTGATTACACACTACAGCGAGCAGCTATCACCCCCATTGTCACACGTACCCATAGCACACACACACACACACACACACACAAAGAAAATGAAATGAAATGAGAAGTGGTTACAGACATCGGCTGAAGATGATCTCTATCTTGCTCTCTGGCAAACAATGAAAAGAATAAAAATGAAAGAGGAGAATTGGCTGCACGGACAATAACTTCAGATGATGGCTATCACAACTACCTTTCAGTCACGGCTAGCTTTGTGCCACCTCTCATTAGGTATGAAGAGGAGGAACGGGAGGGGAGAGAAAACAAGAAGAAGGAAGAGGGGAAAAAGACAGAGCAGAAGTGAGTTACTGTGGAGAAGGCTTTTATAATGAGGAGATAAGAGGGGAGGAGAGAGGAAGGAGTCCAAAAGGAGGAGACATGGAAGGAGGCAGGAGGAGACAAGGGGAGAGGGAAGGAGAGTACAGATGGATAAAGGAGACGAGAAGAAAGGCGTGGCGCAGAGTGATGTGAGGATGGGACGGAAGGATAGAAGATGGGAAGAGAGGAGAGAAGAGGGGAGCAGGCAAATGGAAATGAGCTCAGGTCAATCTATATTGTCAGTGACACTGCTAGATGGTTAGCAATTTCCTCCCCAATAAATCAACTGGTCTTCTCTGCTCTGTCTTCCTCTATCTCAACCTGACACACACGCACACACACAAACACATGCATGTACATACATACACACGCACACACAAACATAGACACACACACACACACACACTAAATCAAGAATAGGTTATGGATAAGGTCTGCCTGTAAATCTGGAGTGAAGGCCCATCTTCTATTTCCATTTAATATTCACTTTCTCTCTGCTCATCTCCTCTACGTCTCTCCTATCCTTAGCCACCCCCTCTCCTCTTTTCACATTTTACATGCATTCTTGCCTGACTTCAGCTCATCCTTCCTCTTCCTCCACCCATCCTCTTTTTACCACCTATGTCATCCTTTCCCTTACGCCTGCTGTGTCTCCTCTCACCCTCTCGCGCTCATTCGCCATGCCAGCTTACATCCCCTCCTGTCCTTCATTCCCACTCCCTCTCTGCGCACCCTTCCTGCACCCATCCTCAATCTTCACTAGCCTGTCTTCAGCTTCTCTTTTAGCTTTGCTCTCCACTCCCTCTCTCGGTCCTCTTCCCCCTCTGCTTGTGTCGGTTTTCATCTAATTTCCGCTCTCATTATCTTCCTTTGAGCCCATATCTGCCACTGCTAAATGCAAACTTGTATCTGATGTGTAATCATTTTTAATCACACAAGTATTACGAAAAACGGAAATAAATCAGCTGTCTCCCATTTACATACGCAACACATGTATTTCAACATTGTAACTCTTGATAACCTGTTTTCTTGTTTCTATCTCCCTTTCTATCTCTTTGTCTCACTCGGGTTCATCTGACCACTCCACACTATTTTCCCCTCCAGAGGAAACGAGACTGAGGACCCTGTTCAATAAAGAGGAAGAAAATGACAATAATAATAATGATAAAAAAACGAAAACAAAACACAGACATACATCTTCTTCAGGTTTGGCAGCTTCTTGAAAGTTCCGGTAGCCTCCAAAACCGCAATCTCATTGTCATTCAGCCGCCTAGAGAGAGAAAAGGGGAGGGGGTGAGAGAGAGAAGAGCTATGACTTGTGCTCTTGCACTTAACACCTTTCTGATGAACAGAAAATGAATGCACACGTGCGCGCACGCACACACTCACATGAACGTTGGGACATGTAGTGAGCCTCTTTTAAGGAACCCTATCCTCTTTTTATCCCCCCCCCCCAATTGGGAGGTAAAAAGAGGATTTAACATGTTGGACTGGAAAAAAAAAGACTGATGTGAAGAGAAGTTAGGAGAGTATCGGAGAAATAAGAGGAGAATGTGGTGGATATGGGATAAGAGGAGTGCACCAAAGGGGGGATAAAGTAATGAATCCTTTCTATACAGCCATCAATATCCATTCTGCCCTTAGCCAAGAGGAGACACTTAGAGAGATTGGGAGCCGGACATCTGCTTTATTGTGGTAATTTGTTCCATGATCAGATGCTAAAAGGGCACCCTTTCTCTGTGTGTGTGTGTGTGTGTGTGTGTTATGACTGAGCAAGAGAGAGAAAGAGAGAGATGCAGTGCTGGAGGGAAGGCCTTTTAATGAGAGAGAGGGGGATGGGGGCATACCGGGGCTACTGAGCCTGGACGAAGGCAAGACATTGAGAGTGGATTATAGACTGTCCAAAATAAAGTTGATCTTTTCATGATTAGATATAGGGTTCCTAGAAGACACTGAAACCATACAGCATAACAAATCAGTATCTTGCAATCCACTGCCCTGTGTTTCACTGACCTCGACTACTTAACCCATTTCCCTTACCTATCAACAGACCTTCACTAAGAATACTTCATGTATGTGCTTGCTGTTTGTGCTAGAAGTAAAGCACAAGGCCTGTGTCAAGGATTTTTGTAGCCTGTGGGATGGGGGGAGTCACGAGGTGAGACAGAGAGAGAGAGAGAGAGAGAGAGAGAGAGAGAGAGAGAGGGAGAGAAAGAGAGGGAGAGAGAATGATAAGCTGTCAGCTCACCTGATTTCCCCTGATAGGCTAGGGGGCAAAATGCTTATGTGTGGGTGTGTATGTGAGAGGCTTCTGTGCATTATTTGTGAGTCTGTGCATGTGTGCATGCACGTGTTTGTATGTGTGCGGATATGTACGTATGGGCCATGTACATCTGTGTGGGTCCATGACTTGGTGGACTTCCATGTGTACACATTAGTCTCCTGTGTGTGTCCTTGTAGCCTAGACATACTAGATTGGTAGGAAAAAGAGTGAGACATAGAGACAGGGAGAGATAAGAGTAAGAAAGGGAATCTCTTAAAAAATGTAAAGCCTAATGTGCCCTCTAGCCAAGCGCAAAGGATAGAATTGTGTTGTTGTTTTTTGACACCAAGCACCCTGGGAGTGCAAAAAGAGAAAAGACGGGAGAGGAGCGGGTGAGCCAGTCGAGGATAGTAATATATATATATATATATATATACACACAGAAAGAGAGAGAGAGAGACCCTGAGTTTCAATGGTCTTCGGTATCCAGGCACTGTCAAAGCACAGACACAAAATCAGACGTGAAGGAATACAGAAACAAAACAACAGCAAGACATGAACAGCTACACAGACAACAGAGGAGTAAATGTGAAAGATGTTACACGGGAGTTGAATCAGTGGTTGCAGGTTTGTCCTTCCACCAGAAAGGAAAACCACTTTGCTCAGTCATTGTATTCTTAAATTGAAATTTGTCCTCTGCATTTAACCAATCCTATTGTAGAGGAACAGTGAGAGCCACATGTGAGGGGCCCACAGTGCCTCAGTGGCAGAGCAGGCACGTTGAGAACTGACCAACCAGAGACAGTGAGTTCCAACGCACCGCAGGGCATCAGGAGGGGCATCTGGCCTTAATTCCCCGAGCTTGATCTTAGTCCGTGTCCACCCCAACAAGGTGGGGACTAAGCATGACATGTAAAACTGACCTCTCATTGTACAGGAGCAGTGGGCAGCTGCAGAGCCCTGGAAGCAGTTCGGGGTTCAGCGTCTTGCTCAAGTACACTTAAACATACTTTCTGAATGAGGCAGAGACACACTCAACCTTCTGACCCATGCAACTCCAGATGGAGTTTACATGCCTGTTTGAAGGTGTATAATAGAGGTCATTGCTCTCCTGTAATATGGGCACTCTCATTCCATATTTCAGTTTGTGTGTGTGTGAAAAAATGATCTCTCACCATGGATGTTTTTATAAGTCGGCACTGGAATAAGTACATGTGAGATTGATCAAGTGATATGTTCCTGTCTTGTGTGGTGTCTTGGACGTAGCACAGGAAGTATGGGGGGGGTTATGTCTTGGATCTGAAAGTGAAATTTAATGGTCAGGATATTCATGTAGTAGTTCTAAGCAGACAGGATGTTAGAGGGTGAAGGTGCAGTGCAGTGCTGAGTCCAAGGAGGAAGATTGCCATGGATCTCATGAGCTCTCTTGTAGAGTCTTGATGGTTTCCTTTGCGATTAAGGACCAGACTGGGAGACATTAGGATGTTGTTGAAAGAATTATTGCGTGTAGGATGATGACGCCAGAGGTCCCCCGCCCTGCGAGTGTGTTGCATTAGCACTACAATGAAGTCCACAGCAGAAGTCCTTGATCCCACAAGGTACCTCTACAGCAGAGCTACAGCGATTGCCATGTTAGAAAGTCCCCTATTCTCCATCTACTTTTGCGAGCCGCTGGTTCTTTGGCATTATCAGCTAAATCATTGCTTCAGGCTGCAGTCTCATCTGCTGCCTGGAAAGATTAGCTTATCTAACATACTGTCAGGAAGTACTTACAGTTGTGTGGGCCTCATCTCTTTTTACTGGCACCAGATGGGTCTCCCCTCAATATGAACTTTGTTCATACTAACATGGATAGGAAAAGTACCATGATACAAGTGTGTAATTGGAATGATGTGATTTTTCTCTTTTATCAACCTTTATATATTAGGAACAGTTCTAACTTTTTGAATACGATATGCCGACGAAGGCTGCTGGTTATGTATTAGCCTCATGCCAGCCCAACCGCTAATAGATTCCATGATATTTATTTTTGTCAGTAACTCCACAGAATAGCAAGCAGCTACTTTTAAAAAAAATGCTGTTATCCTGTCATAAACACATTATTTCCTAACCTAATTCATTCTGCAATGGAAAGAGGCTCACTTCTGTCATGTAAAAACTATTACCCCCCACCACATTTGATCCATACTTCTGTAGTAAAATGAATGGTCCATGGCAAAACTCAGTATTCTGGTGTGAGATTCTTTGCCAGATATGATGATGTTTCCGGTGAGACTTGGAGGGAGTTGGAAGGAATTCCAAGGAGCCTTTTGGGGCCATTGGAGTAAATACTGAAAAGTAGCATTGATGATACTGCCTTGCATTTGTGCATCTTAGTACATGTGTGTGTATGTATTTCTGACTTCTAATATCTATCTGGATGTACATTGCATTTATGGGTTTTTCTCTGTTAAAACAAGTCTGCACACGAGTGAGAAATATGTGGCTGTGTTTTTATGCATCTACCATTGTGTATGTGTATCCATCCATCCATCCATCCATCCATCCTCTGTCAACCGCTTATCTGTAATCAGATCAGGAGGAAACTGGAGCCTATCTCCGTTCTCATTGGGTGAAAGGCGGGGTACACCCTGTATAGGTCACCAGTCTATCACAGGGCAGAGCAGTTAGGGGAACAGTGTCTTGCTCAAGGACACCTCGACACACTTCTCTGCAGGTGTGGGGATCAAACCGGCAACCTTCCGATCGCTAAACGGCCACTCTACCCACTGAGCCATGCCACCTACTTTGTGTGTATCCATTTTATGTATTAATAGTGTATTTGTGCATTTCTGATTGTGTTTTAAGGAACAAGTTGAGAAAAAAAGTGTGAATCAATGAAAAACAGTATGAATTTTGGATAAGCAGTTGATGATAGATGGATGTTGGTGTGTGTATGTGTGCGGGGGGTGTTTTTATATGCATAGTAAACAAGGATTTTACTGATTGACTTACAGGTCTGTTGTGTGTTCTGGGATGTGTGGAGGTATCCGGGTCAATTTCAGATTGGAGCAGTCTATCACGGTTCCTTCACAGCGACACCTCTCTGGACATACCAGGTCCTCGAAACAGTCTCCACTCATACGACTACGATAGTCCTCCTGGCCTTCAGGGGGACAGAGAGAGGGGGAAAAGAGAGGAAGAAAAGAAGGAATATATATGGGGGGGTGAAGACATTATGAATGGAAAAGTGAAGATTAGGAGAGAGAATGCAGTTATTTGGGGAGAAGAAAGGAACAAAGTTGGAAGATATTAAAGAGCAGGGAATAGGGGAGGAAAGGCCGAGACAGATGGGGGACAGATAGAGAGAAGATGGGAGAGATGCAGAGAGAGATAGCCATGAGGACAGACAGACAGACAGAAGGACATAGAGCCACGTACATGCACAAGAAGACAGACAAAAGGAAAATGATGAAGGAGGGAACGATACAAGAGATAGAGACAAAGAAAGACAAGGTGTCAACATTTTCAACACACACTTTTCCTACTTTCACATTGACAAACTTGAAGATATTCATATGGCGGGGACCCAAGTGTATCATTGCATTCAATATAAACAGTTATAATCAAAATGGCCATAGATGAACACATAAACATGCACATGTAGCTCTAGCAAAAAGGTTCCCTCGTGACAAGCAAAAGCTGTTGCTTCCTTGACTGTTGCCTCCTTATTGGAGATCAATTGTTTGGAAAATTACAACGTTGTTCACTTCTCAGCTGTCAAAGGCTGTAAGAATTAATTAGGTCACCAGTTCCTTGAGGGACACGAGTTCTGTGTTCTAAGACGGCTATGCAGATCTCCTTAGCGACATTTCAGGCAGAATAGGTTGTGTATGGTGGCTGCCACAGTCTTTGCGAGACAAATGCTGGACAGATGCATGCTGGGAGAATTTGACAAGAGCTGTTATTGTAAATCAGGTTTACTAAAACAAAGATTCCGGTCATTTCACCAAAGACGCCAAAAGATGAATGTATTTCATCACGCTTTGGTTTAGTTGAAGAAGGTGTTCCAGAGGCAAAATCTGTTATTTAGATATATGTGAGCAGATTTTATTTATGGCTGTTCAGGCAGAGGGGCTGAACTGGTTTACATCATACAGCACTTCTGCTGGCACGCCACATGCACTTTTTATGGTTCTCATGGTGCTAGTCCTCTCTCTCTCTCTCTCTCTCTCTCTCTTTCTGTTTTCTGTCTCTTCCTCTGTTCACACACTCCTCGGCCCTATGTAGCATCCCTCCATTCCTTTTTAATCTCTCCCACTTTCCCAATAGGTCACTCTTATGCTGGCACAGATTTTAATCTCTCTCTCTATCTGTTTGAGTGTGTGTGTGTGTGTGTGTGTGTGTGTGTGTTTCCTCTCTCTGCCAGTCCATTTACTTCCTGTCTGTCTTACTATTAAACAGCCCAGACCACCTATTGAGGAGTCGTTTCCACCAAGCTGATCTTGGACTTTGGAAGTGAAAACTATGCATTTATTCTTGGTGGTTGGCTTTCCAATGGAACTGGCTCCTAGATGGCTCTGGGATCACACAGCCATGCAGGATAACAGGCCAATAACGATGGGAGGGCACAAGAGGCAGGGGGGCTTGATAGGGAAAATGGATGATAAAGAGGAAGCATAAAGGAAGAAGTATGGAGCCAAAGGGAAGAAAGGAGCAAGAGTGCAAAGAAGTGAGGGTGGAAATAAGGAGAAATGGAAGGAAGGTGAAAAGGAAGGAATGGAGAAGGGACATTGGGGGAAAATAAAAACAGGAGGAAAATGAAAGGAATGGCAGTGGGATAAAGATGTAAGGTAAGAAGGAAGGAAAGGCGTTTAAAAAGGGATAAAAAAACTGGTAAGGGTTGAGAGAAGAAAGGAAGGACTTTAGCAAAGAGGTTATGATGAGGGAAAAATAAAGGATGGAAGGAAAGAAAGAAAGCAGGCAAGATTGAGAAGAGGAATGAGGAAGAGAAATACATAGAGGAGAGGAAGATAGAAAAAAGTATGTCTTCATGGCTAATACAGAATGTAAGAACACAAAAGCTTAATTCTCAACAGAGGAAATTGATCTCTGGTTCAACTTGGCCTTTTTTCTAATAATTTTCATTCTTCCCCTTGAGGAAAATGGAATATCTCTCTCTCTCAGTTCAGTTCATAAGCCTCCCCTCTCTCTCTCTGTCTGTGTGTGTGTGTGTGTTTGAAGGTTCGCTTTTGGTGGTGGGGGAGTATCTCACAGAGGGGATAGGAAACACCATGGCAGTCTTTGAAGCATTGTTGCACTTTTAGATGATTTGACACCAAAGGTTGGTGAACCTAGGATTTCACTGTGTGTGGTTATGAGTTTTACAAGCTGGAGTTATTAGGCATCGCTACAATGGTGATTTGATTCAACAGAAACAATTTCAAAAAGTCAGTGGTACCATTTGAAATAGCAGATGAGCTAAACACTTTGACTTTGTGTTAGCATGTGACAGGTGAAGGTGGTTATATTAAAAAATATTTAAATAGTTACACAACTTGCAAAGTATCATGCTATTTAGTTTTGAGGTCAAGATTTTATACGTTCTGCAAATGTCACTCCATATTTGTGGTCCCATGTAGCACAGGCCCTACAAAGTTAGATACATCACAACCCTTGTGCCCTTCTGTTTTTCTTTTTTTTTGTGCTCCTAGACTCGCAATTGGCTGGGACAGGTGGGTGTATCAAGCAGCTCCTTCTATGCGATTGGCTGAGAGAGGCAGGTGGGTGCGTGCAAGGCGGTCCCTGGCGCTTGACGGAACCATGTGATGTCACAATAGGCGGGGCCACATGGTTAGATCAAGCACAAGAGACAGCTGCACTAACCAATCAGAATGCAGGTCCACACAGGAGGAAGAGGGGGCAAAAGGAGCACGGCGCCAACAGAGTGCGGGTCCACAAAGGAAGAGGGAGGGGCAACTGAGAGCTGCACCAATCAGAGGCAGGGTCCATATAGGGAGGCGGGGCAATAGACAGCTGCACTAAGAGAATATAGAGCCAGGCAGAAAAGAAGGAGGAACAGACCAACTTTCCACCAACAGAAACAGAATGAGTGTCCACACACATGAAAAGAGGCACAGGGTGCAAGGATGCAGAAAAACACACAAAGGGCTAAAGCACAAATAATATCCCCACAGAGGACAGCCATTATGAATTTTGAAAGATTCTGCTAAATAGTGTTTTTACTCTTTTTGAACATTTGGCTTAGACCGCAACTTCCAACTTGAGAAAATGAAGATGAAGGTTCAAAAATATAGGCTGCTTTTTGTGCATGTCAGACACTTATGTACTCTTGTCATGAAACACTGACCTACATTGGATACGTTATCTGCATTATCTGCATTATCAGCCACTTGGCCAATCATGTATCAGTTTCTGAATGCCGGCCACAATCCCACTGAGAATGAAGTCAGGGTGTGCAGCACGTGAAGCATGGTGGCACAGCTGTGGCCCTCTCAATTGGCAGAAATAAGTTATTCACTTTTACCTGTAAATGTTGGATGATTAATCTTAACGTATCACATTTTCATTTCCTGTGATCAAAAGGGGATTATCAAGAAACTATATTATGTTGCATTGAGATGACAAGATAAAAGTTCATTTGGCAAGAAAAAATACATATACTTTAAAGAGTTTAGACCTATTCCATGCAGAATTTACATGTCTACAAATGTAGGCAAGACTGAGCATATTTATTGTATTTGTGAGTATTTGTGTCTCATGTATGTAGGTAGGTGGACCCCTTGCCACTGATCTGGTGCATTTATCGTAAAAAACTGTGTGCATGTTTGTGACCATGTATATGTGAGTGTATGTGTGTCTACATGAGAATGTCATACCTGTGCAGTTGAAACTCTCCTTTTACCTGACTGAAGGGTTTGTTGGATATCACTTCAGGGTGACTGTGTGTGAATGTATGCGTGTTTGTATGTGCACATAGTAATATCCTACCTGTGCACCGGAACTTTTTGCCTTTGACCTGGCTGATGCGTTTGTTGGCTAGCCTTCTGGGGTGGCTGCAGCGTGCACCACTGGTCTCTATGGGGTTAACAATCAGATAGTCTGCCAGCCACTTCAGGTGGCAGTCACACATGAATGGGTTCTGGGCCAGGTGACTTGGTGGGGTAAAAGAAAGGGAAGGACACGGAAGAAGAGAAGGATGAAAAAAATCATTTAAAACAAAGGGGATGGAGGATTAAGCAAGAATGAATGAAAACAGAGGATGGTGATGTATGAGATTCATACGAAGTGCTATAAGAAGTCACAGTTAAAAGCTACAGTAAATCTCAGAAATCAATGAGTCAATGAAAAAGAGATCATCCCTTTTCCTATCTCAGCCTAGATACAATAACAGTAGCCTCAATGGAGCAAACCGGGTGGAATGATTCTTTGCTGATACTCTGACAGTTCTAAAAAAAATGGAGGTGCCGACTGAAGGTATGTCTCTTTTTATGCACATCTATATACTTGATGGAGCGTGCAGCAGTGAACAGTGTTTGGCTAATAGTTCATCTTGTCATCCAATGCATGTGTCTGTTTGTTTGAGGGTCCATATATATATATATATATATATATATATATAG
>OMLC01096574.1:0-15966 GCA_900302585.1 Regalecus glesne | reverse complement strand
CCTCCAGCTCTGTCTCTATTCTAGAGGGTGGGTTAGTTGGGTTCAGGAGGTCCTCAAAGTGTTCCTTCCATCGTCCCATTACCTCCTCAGTTGAGCTCAACAGCGTCCCATCCTTACTAGAAACAGCTTGGATGGTTCCCCGTTTTCCCCTCCTGAGGTGCTGGACGGTTTTCCAGAAGCTCTTTGGTGCTGACCTAAAGTCCTTCTCCATGACTTCCCCAAACTCCTCCCACACTCGCTGCTTTGCCTCTTTCACTACTGAGGCTGCCGTCCTTCAGGCCTGTTTGTATCTTGCA
Organism: Regalecus glesne; assembly: GCA_900302585.1. Classification (NCBI taxonomy): domain Eukaryota; kingdom Metazoa; phylum Chordata; class Actinopteri; order Lampriformes; family Regalecidae; genus Regalecus; species Regalecus glesne. The sequence continues at coordinate 15,670 of OMLC01096574.1, read as the reverse complement.
ACTGTCTCTGGAGTCTCCCAGGATAACTTATCCCAGAAGGCCTCCTTCTTCAGTCGGACAGCTTCCCTAACTGCTGGTGTCCACCAGGGTATTGGTGGGTTACCACCCCTTGAGGCACCTATGACCTTAAGACCACAGCTCACAGTGGCAGCTTCAGTAATGGAAGCTTTGAAAAAAAAATTCTCTGGCTCAATGTCCCCAACCTCTACAGGGATGCCAGAAAAGCTCTGCTGGGGGTGGGAGTTGAAGGTTTCTCAGACATGCGTTCCCAGTTCACCTGCACTATACATTAATTAGATTACATTAATACATTAATGTAATCTAACCCCACCCCTGGTGGTAGCATCGGTCTGTTTACAGAAAAAAGATGGATTTAAAAAGAAGGGAATTGAAAGGGATACAGAGAGAACAAGCTAAAGAGAAAGAAAGAGGGTGAGAGGAACAAAAAGGATGGATAGATAGACAGGTCTAGTGGCAGCAGTCAGCCCTGACGGAGACTGATGTTGGTATGAGGAGACAGAAGCTGAGAAAAGGGAAGAAGGCGCATTTGTGAGATGATGTGCTTCTGAAAAAGTGGCAAGATAGATGGAGAAGGAGGATACAGGAAACTGAATCAGAAATAGAAAGAAATGATGACTACAGAGCAAGCCTCACTGGCAAAATAGAGGAAGATAGTGCAGAGTGAGGACAAGTAGCAAGGGAGATTGATCGAATGAGGAAATTAAGGAGACAATGGAGGGGTGAATATTTAAATAGGGAGAGGACTGACTTCCCTGTGATATAGTGCTGTCAGTATGCATAGATTGGAAGGAGTGGGGGTAGGAGATGGGTTAGATTTTCTTTGTACTCAACAAGCATTTTAAGCAATGCGCTGCAGCCACATGTGTCTAGGGGGCAGAATGACTCCCTTTGCAATCCATTTCATCATGTCCACCACAATTACCATCCAACCTGTGGCCACTGTAGTGATATCCCAGCGTGCAGCCTGGCAATCTGTGTGAGAGTAATCACAATGAGAGCTGCACTTGTTCGCATCCACCCATTGTCTCCAATTCACAAGTGTAGAGCTTTCCTTCAAAGCAACACTGATGCATTTTTGATGGTACAGTGTCTTGTCTGTAAAGTTTCCAAAACTAACATGTTTGAGCTGGATCTGTGCTCCTTTTCTCAATTCTCCCCTAAATCTTTGTGTTGTGATATATGTTTGGTGATTAATATTGCGTAAAAAAGTGACTTTCAAAAAGTTGAATTCAACAAATCTATTTGGGGTAGGACAAAAAGTTCTGTGGGGAACGGGATGATGGAGAAATCACAAGGGTGATATTTTCTGTCTGCTTAATGGTCTGAATAACACTGTGAGGAGTGTCATCATAAGGTAACGAGGTCCTGATCAATATCACACAGCTAGGAAGTGGTGTGCGCGTGTGCGTGTGTGTGTCTAATGGCTGCCATCTCTGGGAAAATGGCATTAATGTGTAAAGCAGAGAGGATTTTAGGCTGGAAGTGCCCATATGATATTAATGAGTATCAGTCTTACACAGGCTTTGTACATGTACATACACAGTTATTTTGCAGTCACATGCCGTTGAGTAGGAGGTTAACTACCACATTTTGTTTAGATCTGTTCTCTATTGATAAGAAGATTAGTCCACAAGTTGTTGGGAGGAGAACATACTGAAAAGTATTGTTGCACTATTGTGGCTACATGGTCTTTGGAAGCTCAAGTAAAGTACCCTGCTCTGTGATTAATGACTTTCTATGAATAGAATATGCCAGATTAATACATTTGATTGATGCTTTGGTGGTTTCCAAGTACCCTTTATCATTGCAGAGCTGTCCACCAGCCTTTTCATTCCCCTTTCACAGGTTAAGCCACAGTAAGCGAAAAGAAACTACTTTGGAGGAATCTTGCCATTCTGAGGGAAAAGAGGGGGTTGGCTACATGAGTGATGGCTACACCCTGTTATCAGCATCTACCACTGTGGTGGGCTTAACCTCTTATTGTCCAAAACCTCTAATATTAGTTATTCCATTGCCTGCAGATTAGAAAAATAATTCAAACCTGAGATTTTCTAATCAAGATTTTATTTTGGGTGAGCCAAGGATAATTGTGCTAATCCACTTCAGTGTCAACCCCCCAACCACCTCCTTCTCTGTCTTTCTTTCTCAAACAAACACATACACACACTTTCTGCTGTGTGTTATGAGGATCCTCTGCCTGCCATCTGGTTTCATCCATAATTGATGGACTGGGCCAGAGGACACGTCTCAGCAACCCCACAAAGCCTCATTCTGACAAGGCCACACGGAGTGACGGGGCAACACAATGGCTCTACTCCATCGACCCTCCACACAGTTAACACCTATAGTGGTGACTCCACGAGTCACCAAGAAACAGTGTTAAAGAGGTGGATGTGAGTCAGAAAGAAAGGAGATAAAGCTCCAAAAAGCTAGGTGTTGTATTGGATTGAATAATTTTCTCTTATAGGAACAGTATATATTAATGAACATTTGGAATGTAAACATGTCAGATTTAGCCACCAGGCTAATTTTCATCTTTTTTCCTTAGCAGTAACGGATTCAGTGTTTTGCTCAATGACCCATCACCACGCTATGTGAAGGGAACGGAATGAGCAACTAATCTTCCAATTACTAGATGATTGCCCTACCTCTTGAGCTGTGCCATCCCATAGTGGTGCCTATTATCTAGCTTTGTATATTAGAGATTATGGCAGTGCAGAATAGCCAGAGAATAATTTTACTTTACATTTTAATACATGAATACACGTATCAATACATACGTACAGATTTGACCTGTTAGCCAAATTATACGCAGCCACGTCATATATTTCCATTACTATACAAATGATACTTGGCTGTATATGCCTATAAAGCACTGATGATTGTACTCAAATGAATAATGTTGTGGCCTTCTTGGACATTATTTGGACATCATAATTGGAGGTTACTAAATATCCTGCTTTTAAAGTCAGATAAAACTGAGATGGTGGTCATTAGTGCTGCTAGACACAGACATCAATAATGATAACGATTGACAACTAAGTTTTATCCAGTTTTTTCCTCACCCAAATTCCCCTAGTTTCCTACTGCTGGGTCCGTCGCTTTGATGCCCCTCTCGAACATCGACAGGAAGGAGGTAGCCGTAGCATCCGTCTCCTCCAAGTCACATGATGACGAGCCCTTGCTATTTTGCATATCAGGGTCTCACGGGGAAAGCACAGAGCTTGGCGGTCCGAGAAGGAGGAAGCAGAGTACTTTCCCTTCACTTAATTTCAAGTGCCCAGACGACCTAGAGGGGAACATTAACAAACCCAGAATACTTTATCCAACCTGAACCCTATACATTACATTACATGACATGACAGGTATTTATCAGACGCTCTTATCCAGAGTGACGTACAACAAGTGCATAGGATCAAGGTACAAAAGATACTGGAGCAACACTAGAAGCTAGCTAACAATCCTAGTGCCATCATCAGACTCCAACACAACATCAACTAAGGAACATAAACCTAAAATAAACTAACAAGATGTCATGTGTCTAAACCAAGTACATCAAGAAGAAGAAAAGGAATAGGGCTAAAACTAGGAGATAGAGCTAGGACTGGATGGAGAGGAGGAAAGGTACAGGTGGAAGAGATGAGTCTTTAATCTGCTCTTGAAGATGGTCAGGGTTTCTGCTGTTCTGACTGCCATGGGAAGGTCATTCCACCAGTGAGGAGTCAGGACAGACAGTAGTCGTGACCAGGAGGTGCAGATACGGAGAGGGGGAGGGGCCAAGTGACCAGAGGTGGCAGAATGGAGACGTCTGATTGGTGTATAGGGTCTGATGAGTCTCTGCAGGTATCCAGGTGCTGACCCCTTGACTGCCTGGTATGAAAGGACCAAAGTCTTAAATGTGATGTGATCCATAACAGACAGTCAGTAGAGGGCAGTGAGGAGGGGGTGACATGGGAATGTCTGGAGAGGTGGTGGACCAGGTGAGCAGCAGCATTCTGGATGAGTTGCAGGGGTTTGGCGGCAGAAGCTGGTAAACCAGCCAGCAGAGAGATGCAGTAGTCCAGATGGGACAGGACCATCACCTGGACCAGGAGCTGGGTAGATTTGGTGGTGAGGAAGGGAGGAAAGAAGGAAAGAAGATCATCTCAGTTTTGGCTGGGTTTAGCTTGAGATGGTGGTTGTCCATCCAGCGCTGGATGTCCCTCAGGCAAGCAGAAATACACGTGGAGACCTGTGTGTCAGAGCATGACAGTGAATTACTTACTGATCAAGCCCTGACATGGAATGGTGACCTGACCAGGGTGTTTCCCTGCCTTTTGTCCAATAGGCGATAGGATAGGTAGCGATCGGCATTACTCTGCAGCCTGATTTAAAAAAAATGAAGGATGGGTGGGGAGATTGATGGTGTGAGTATATAGGATTTTATAATAATAATAATAAGGATTCCCTTTATCAATCCCACAAGGGGAAATTTGGATTTCTCTGCATTTTTGACCTAACCTATTGTATAGGAGCAGTGAGCTGCCAACATGTGGCGCTCGGGGAGCAGTTAGGGGTTCAGTGTCTCGCTCAAGGACACCTCGACATGCTGTATGCAGGATCGGGGATCGATCCTGTAACCTTCTGATTGCCAGAGGGCCACACTACCCACTTAGTTATGCAGCCCCTGATATATGGGCATGATGGGTTGTGGAATGGTATATAGTATAGTGTTTGAGCAATATAATATAGAAGAGACATCCATCTGTCCTACATGTGGGGGTGGATACAGACTTGGAGCAATGGGAATTAAGGCGGGATCAAACCCACAGCCTTTGGCTCATCAGTTTCCATAGTGCAGGCTCTACCACTGATCTACCACAGCCCTGCATTGTAGTATAGAAGCAATATAGTATGATATATTTGCATAGGTTGATAATGATTAAACCACAACTAAAATCTGTATAATTGTGATTTATGTGTTGTGCATACCTGCTTTCCTCTAATATCCTGATTGATTTTCCCTTTATCTATGCTGTTTTTTTTAGTTTTTATTTAGTGGGTGATATATGCAGGTGCCAGAAATTGCTGTCTACTCGGGTAAAAAAAAAGCAAGAATTTTAGTGACACTGGGTTGCAGTGTGACCAAATTCTTGCTTTTTTGATGGAAATGTGTATTTCCAATAGTTTACATCCATCCATCATCAACTACTTATCCAAAGCTGGGTTGCAGGGGAACTGGAGCCTATCTCGGTGCTCATTGGGCAAAAAGGCAGCAATAGTTTACATTCAATGAAAAATAAAAGATGAATATCATTTCTCTCTGCTACCAACATGCCTAGAGATAAGTCAAGTAGATGTAGCTATTCTTATTAAATACAGGCAAGTATTGACTGAGTTAATGGCAGAGTTTGGCGGGGTTTTACAAGAATAGAATTCTGGAAAGTTGTCGACATTCATTCATCGTACCCACTGACACCAATATATGGTTGCAGGGGGAGTTGGTTTAAGGCACATTACACCATAGACATCCATTGCAGGACATACACAGACATATATTCATCTAGGGGGTAGTTTATGTTCTCCAATTCACCTAATTTGCACATTTTTTGGACTGTGGACTCAGAGGAAACCCAGAATATGGAAATTCTTACAATGTTGGGAGACAAAGCATGGTCCAAATAAATACACCCGACAGACCTAGCACTAAAGTTAACTTGGTGCCACAACTGGGGGGGGGGCTATGCTTCAATTTCAGATGTTAAATCCACAAAATATGGCCATCAGCAAAATAAGTGTTTCCTTGTGCTTCAGTTTATCTAGGGAAATCAGAAAGCAGCAGACTACAGGCTAGGACTTGGCCCCAATCTACAGCTCCTAGATATAACAACTGAATTAACCAGGCTGAGAAAGAGAGCAAGGTTGTAAAGCATAATGGCCTCTGTTATTGGTGAATGAGAGGGATCTCCTGCACCACACAATTAAGAATTTATGGAGAGAAACGGGAAGATTATAGTCTCAATAGGGAGAAGAAACAAACTTTATTTGGTTAACAATGTACATGCGTGGGGCTTGTGTGGCTTCGAGGGTAGAACAGCTGTCTGGCGATAGGAAGTTTACAGTTTCGATCCCCGCACCTGCAGAGAAGAATCTTGAAGCGTCCTTGAGCAAGACGCTGTTCTCTTAATTGCTCTTCCCTGTGATGAACTGGTGAACTTTCGCCTAATGAGTACTTAAATAGGCCCCAGTTCCCCTGCAACCTTATTTCAGATAAACAGTTGATGATAGATGGATGTTTGTACATGCATCAAATGAAATTCATTCTCTACATTTAGCCCATTCTGTTGTATAGGAGCAGTGAGCAGATGCAGTGCTGAGGGATCAACTCCAGTTCTTTTTGTCTTGATACATGCTCAATAATCCAGAAGAAATCACAAGAAAGGTAAATCCGTTCAACTGGATCAGAAGTTTATTCATAATCCATCCATCCATCGTCAACCCCTTATCCGAAACTGGGTCACGGGGGAACTCGAACCTATCTCCGTTCTCGTTGGGCGAGAGGCGGGGTACACCCTGTATAGGTCACCAGTCTATCAGAGGGCAGAGCAGTTAGGGGAACAGTGTCTTGCTCAAGGACACCTTGACACGCTTCACTGCAGGACCGGGGATCGAACCTGCAACCTTCTGATCACCAGATGACCTCTCTACCAACTGAGCCATGCCGCCCCCGTTTATTCATAAACATTTAATTAAATTCATGGAGTCTCCACCATCTACGAGCTAGTGGCCACTCATTCAAAGATAAGGATGTTTATATCCTTAATAGAGAGGAACGCCGGTTTGAAAGGATTTTTTAAAAATATGCCATTTATGTTCTGAGGGAACATCCATCGTTGAATAGGGGTGGTGGAGGCCTGAGAGTACATCTGTCGGCGTCATGCAATACAGTGATTGCAAATATTCCCCAATCCTTTGCGAGTGGTGCTAATTGCTACTGAATGTGTAGTCAATGACCAACTCTCATATGAAGCCAGCCTTTTGTTGTGTGGTATCAATGTACTGTTTATAAGGGGGGGGGATGCTTGCAGTCAGCTCAGACTGAAGAAGTCTCCTGTTTGAGCGACGAAACGTTTCTGAATAAACTTCTGATCCAGTTGAACCGATTCACCTCTTTTTGTGATTTGAACAGATTCCCCTGTCTTGTGATTCCAGTTATTTTTCCTATTGCCTTGTTCAAGGGAACACTCAGGAGAATTAACCCCAACATGCATGGCTTTTTGATAAGAAGAAACTAAAGAATCTAGAGGGAACCCACACAGACACAGGAATAACATAAAACTCCACAAACGAAAGACCTGAGATAGTCTGGGATTCAACCCCAAGACCTTCTTGTGGCGAGGCAACATTGTTAACCACTGGGCCACCATACTGCTAAAAAAAGGAAAAGAAGGGAATGTGATATGTAGGACAGTTCTCAACAAGTTGCTGTGCATCTGTGATGTCAATATCGACTACAGCCGGCAAAAGGAAGAGAGGAAGTAAACTCCACTCTATATGGTGCAACTTGCATTTCTATGAAGCACATCAAGATCTTGATGGTATTGAATGAGCTTAGAGAAGGCTTCAAGGGCATACTGAGAAAAGGATTTGTGATAGAGAAAGATTTTTTTAAGCAGGCCACATATCAGTTAATGTCTCATACATCACAATGTGTGTGTATCCACTCTCATCTTTAGGCTCTGGAGGATAAAATATAAAAAGAAAGTGTAAAACACCATATTATACGTCTTTAGACCCCATATAAGCCTTATGCAACAAAAACAGCCCAAAGTGTAATGTTCTTTACTCAGCTAAGCCACAGTCAAAACTTAGCCAAGAGAAAAGAGTCAATGGGAGAAAGAAAGATAGAGTGAGATGGAGGAGGAAAGAAGGTGCACTATATGCAGACCACCAACTCATCATGCTGTGCAACATCACTGAGAACATAATATGGGGGGGGTAAATACAAGAGCAATACCACCCATCAATAAATCAATAACCATCTATGTGAAGATGGCAAGACCATCGTTGGACAGGGATGGAACCCTGAGAGTACATTTGTCAGCATCTTACAATCAATGTTTATAAGGGGAGGGGCGGGTATATAGTCATCTCAGACTGAAGATGTCACCTGTTTAAGTGACAAAACATTTCTGAATAAAATTCTGATTCACCTGAACCATTTCACCATTTTAGGGATTTCCCATACCTGGAGCATTGAGCATGCATCAAGACAAGTTGGGGGGGGTAGATGACTTTGATGGAACAGAGGGATCGATTCATTTTTTGGTTCTGCTCAAAGGTCCCTTCCTTCCATCTTTTGCTTTCCCTCTCCCTCATTTTTTCGCCATCTCTATCTTGCTCTCTCTCTGTCCCTCTCATTCAACACATTACCTTCCTCTTTTTCCCTTTATCTTTCCCTTTCGTTCTTCACAGGTTTTTGGGTATATGTCAAGTCTCTTTGTCTGATCCACTTGCATCTCTTCTTAGCAACTAAGTCCCTCCCCCTGGGATACACAGAGAGACACGAGAGGAGAGAAAAAAAGAGGAAAGATTTTTAGAGAAATGAGACATTCTTTCCTCGGAAGCATCTTGTGAAGCGTCGTCTAGTTCTGATGACAGTGACACAGATTTAACGGGTTGTGGATGAAATAAACATAATGTTTAGGTTCCCCATCTTGTTAAATTACTTAGCAAAGCAGAAAATGACTTACACTTTTTCTGTTTCTCCATCATCTCAATCAAATGTTCCAGATGTGTACGGCGAAGTATTTATGTCATGGTCTCCAGCTGAAGATGTTCTGGGAAGGCTGCTCTCAAGTATCCTTGCTCATAGTTCATTAGAGAGCCCTCCTGAATCCTCATCAGAAGTGAGAGCTTTGGGATGGCCTTCAAAATGGGGGATAAGAACTACTTAAAGTTCAAGCGAGGAGCAACGAAATATCAAACAAGAAATTTGGGATGTTGTAACCCCGCATAGCTCAGGGGGTATGGCAGTTGTCTAGTAATCGGAGATTGATGGTTTGATCTTAGGCCCCTGCAAAAATATGTTAAGGTGTCCTTGAGCAAGACACTGAACCCCTTACTGCTCCCCAAGCACTGCGCTGTGGTTGCACTCACTGCTCCTATACAATAGAATGGTTTAAATGCAAATTAATTTCACCATCTTCAGTCTTGTAGCAATAAAACACAAAGGGAATTTTCCTCTTTAGCCTCAGGTTGCTAATCCCATTGCACTGGTTTAATGTTTCTCAAGACATCTTTCTATGGTTCTTTTCTAAAGACAGCATGCAAAGTGAATTTTACATGGATTGCGACACAATTTTCTATCAGTTTTGCTACAACATCTATACACGTACTGGCCAGTACAAATAGAGGCCAGCGCATAAACATGCACACACAAGCATGACCTAGCAAAGAAGAATGGGAAAAGGGGATAGAAAACAAATACAAGCTCACATATAAAAATCAATATATGTGCATCTGCACACACATTCACACATACACTTTAGTGTATGACTACACACATCCATGAGGGCATAAATATACAGACAGGTACATACACATGCACTATTTTATTTACACTTTGACATTACATTCATTACAAGATCTATAGAAAGAAAGAAAGAAATGATTCCCTTACCAGTCCCGCAAGGGGAAATTTGGTTTTCTCTGCATTTTTGACCCAACCTATTGTATAGGAGCAGTGAGCTGCCAACATATGGCGCTCAGGGAGCATTTAGGGGTTAAGTTTCTTGCTCAAGGACACCTCGACATGCTGTATGCAGGACCGGGGATTGAACCTGCAACCTTCCGACTGCCAGACGACCGCTCTACCCACTGAGCTATGCCGCCCCCATATATATTCATAGATTGATATTTACATTTATTGAACAAAGATCAGAGTGTAGGATGAAAGATGTTCTGATGCCTCCCTGATGTTTTATTGATTGTGTACCACCACGTATTTCACCCAGTATCTCAGGGTAAATATTAACTATAAATTAATGTATATTCTACTACTGTTGGGATGTTCTGCACTCAGTACTAGTGTGTCTGACAGAGGCCATGAAGCCGGCAATGTAACACATTAAAAGGAAAATCCCATCCTGAGCCATAGCTTCATGTAACTTTCACCATCTTGGACAGTTAGCACAAGAGTTATGAATATAAACAAGTCTTCACCAAAGGCAGAGATGAGGGTGTGAAGATATTGAGAGCTTTTTTTCTGTTAGACAATATCAAAAGGCTTACTTTCCTCTGTGATATGGAAATGGCTCTGACATGGATGTGGCAACAATTTCTGGTTGATATCTAGTCAGGTTAGGGGGTTAGGGTTTAGATTAAAAAGATTGTAGAAATATGTGTCACATATCCTCCATTCTACTCTCCAAATCACTGTTGACTTGAGCGTCAGTTGTGTCGTGTTGGTATTGCAGACTACAGCCTTGGTTCATTGTATTCTGACTATATGAGATACTTGTTTTCCATACATTGACTGAGGTGTCTGAATATTTGTATGTGCCTTTGTACCTCAGTCCTAGATAAGCCCCATCTGTTGAGAGCTGCTTAGCACTGTTCTAAAGAGGGGTCTGTCTAGTGGAGTTGCTGGGGAGGAGGACAAGGAGATGTAGGTGTGACAAAAGTTGCAGGATGGAGAATGAGATTGGAGATGAAGTTGAAGAAGTTAGATTGCAATCAATTTGTATTTATTATACCTTGGATACATATAAAAGATCTCTTGCCTGGGGAATCACTGGTGTATTTACATTTTACATCTGACAACCTTTTTAATCCTATACCCAGAGGACAGCCATCCTAGGATTAGGCTGTTTGTGATGTGACAAGAGGCAGCACAAATACCCAAACTCCATTAATTCTTAATTGAGCATCCTAAGTCTGAGGAGCTGACATAATTAGTTATTTGCAATATTTACTTCCATGTCACTTTAAATCACTCCATCTCTCCACCTCACCCTCAATGCATTTCTGCTGATGATGTTTTTTCACCTTGTAGGCTGTATCATATTTTGTCACAAACTGTACTTTATATTAGCGTTAGAATGCAATACAATATATTAGGGGCAAAAACAAGTTTAATGTAAATGCACCGGGGCTATCCCAATTGAAACATTTGTTATGTATATTTTATCACTAACTATACTTTAGATTCCTTTCAGGGGAGAGGTTTGTGTGTCCCTCTGAGCCTGAGAGGTAGGTTTTCTGAAGCCTGTTAGTGCTGGTAGGCCCTCCCATGGAAAATTGGTCTCAGACAGGGGACTAGACTGAGAATGGTTCAAGAAGACCCCATGAAACATCAAGAAAAAATGATCTTACCCTGCCCAGAGGAAATCTGAGTCCCGTGTCTGGAGCTAGAAAGAGGACCCTTCACCAATCACCTGGTAGCCAGGTTTGCCATGGAGCCTGGCCAGGAACCGCTCAAAAAACAATGTGGACACGTTTCCATCCTGTGGACCCACCACCTACAAGAAGAACCAGCGGGGTGTGCTGCTAGACAGGTCACAGTGAAGGCAAAGGGTCTCAACGGATCAGACCTAAGCAACAGAGGCTGCCATTGGGTACATGGAAAGTCTCTTGCCTTGCGGGTAACAAGCCGGATCTATTCGGGAGACGGTACACTACCAATTAGATCTGGTGGGGCTAAGCTATATACACAACATTGGCTTTGGAACCAAACTCCTAGATAGGGGTTGGACTTTATTCTTCTCTAGATATGCCTATGGTAAGACGCATCAGCAGGTGTGTGGATACTTGTGAGTATCCACACACCTGCTGGGGAAATCTGACTATTGTCTGTGCCTGTGCACCTAACAGTACTTCAGAGTATTCCACGTATTCGGAGATGCTAGATGGTGTCTTACATGGAGCTCCTGTAGGGGACTCTATTGTTTTACTAGAAGATGTCAACGCACATGTGAGTAATGATGGAGATTCTTGGCATTAGGACGAAGGGCCTTCCTGATCTGACCTGAGCAGTGCTTTATTATTGGATTTCTGTGCTAGTCATGGATTATCCATAACGAACACTATATTCGAACATAAGGATGCCCATAAGTGGGCCCGGTACCAGAGTACCTTCAGCAAAAGGTCAATGATCTTGTAATTTCTTGTATCATCTGATTTAAGGCTGCATGTCTTGGACACTCAGGAGAAGAGAGTATTGGAGCTGTCAACTAATCACCATCTGGTGGTGAGTTGGGTCAGGTGGAGAAGGAAGCCTTGGCACGGACCTGATAAGCCCCAAAGTATAGTGCAAGTGAATTTGGAATGTCTGAAGGAGGCCCCTGTCTGGGCGACCTTCAATTCCTACCTCCGGCAAAGCTTTTCTGCCATCCCTGTGGAGGTTGGGAACACTGAACTACAGCAGGCAATGTTTAAAGCTCCCATTGCTGAAGCTAGGGCTGTGAACTTTGGTCTGATGATTTTAGCTGTCTCAAGGGGCAGTAACCCTCAAACACGCCGGTGGACACCAGTGGTCAGGAAAGCTGTCCAACTGGAGAGTGCCTTCTGACATAAGTTCTCCTAAGAGACTCCAGAGACACTTGTAAGGTAAAAAAAAAGCCCAATGGACAGCAGCTTGAGCCATGTCAGAGGAAAGGCAGTGGGTGTACGGGGAGTTGAGAGAAGCTATGGTGAAGGACTTTATGGCAGCACCGAAGCGCTTCTGGAAAACCATCCAACACTTCAGGAGGGGAAAACGGGGAACCATCCAAGCTATATAGTGTAAGGATGGGAAGCTGTTGATCTCAACTGAGGTGATAATAAGGTTGTGGAAAGAGCACTTAGAGGAATTCTTGAACCCGACTCACCCACACTCTAGAATAGAGGCAGAGCTGATAGATGATAGCTGATCAACATCAATTTCCATCAAGAAAGTCACTTGGTTAGTCAAAAAATTCCACAGGTGGAAAAAAACCCAGGGATTGATGAGGTCCATCTAGAAATGCTAAAGCCTTTGGGTATTGAGGGGCTGCCATGGATGACACGTCTCTTCACCATCGTGTGGAATTCTAAGGTAGTGCCTAAGGAGTGGCAGACGGGGGTGGTGGTCCCAGTGTTCAAAAAGGGGGACCAGTGTGCTAATTACCGAGGCATCATTACTCAGCCTCCATTGGAAAGTCTACTTGAAGGTGCTGAAAAGGAGGGTCAGGCCGATAGTCGAACTTGAGATCATAGAGGAACAGTGCAGATTATGTCCTGGTCATGGAACAACAGACCAGCTCTTCATACTCGAAAGAACCTTGGAGGGAGCCTGAGAGTATGCTCATAAGGTCTGGATATGTTTTGTACATCTGGAGAAGGTTCATGACTGGGTTCCCCAGGAGATATTGTGGGAGGTGCTGTAGGACCATGGGGTGAGGGGTCACAACTCAGGGCCATCCAGTCTCTGTGTGCCCAAAGCAAGAGCTGTCTCCAGGTTTCTGGTAATGAGTCAGACTCCATCCTGAATTAGGTTGGCCGTTGCCATGACTGCAGCTTTTCGCCGATTCTGTTTGCGATATTTATGGACAGGATCTTGAGGTGTAGTCATAGAGGAGAGAGGTTGGAGTGTGGTGGACTGAGGATTGCATCACTGCTTTTTGCAGGTGAAGTGGTTCTGATGGCATCATCAGTCTGTGACTTTCAACACTCAGTGGATAGATTTGCAGTCAAGTGCAAAGCAGCTGGGATGAGAATCAGCACCTCTAAAACCGAGACCATGGTTCTAAGCAGGAAACCAGAGATTTGTCCAATTTGTATGGAATAAATCCTTACCCCAAATGAAGCAGTGCAAGTATCTCGGGGTCTTGTTCTTAACTGAGGAGAAGATGGATTGTGAGTTGAACCAGAGAATTGGAGCTGCTTGAGCAGGATTTGCCTAACTTTACCAAATCGTTGTGAAAAGGAGCTGAAATGGGTTATCTCAGGAGGGTAACAAGCATCTCGGCAACAAGCGCCTTGATCAGAAATTTATTCTGAATAAACTTCTGATCCAGTTGAACCGGTTCACCTCTTTTTGTGATTTCCATACCTGGATTATTGAGCATGCATCAAGACAAGTAGAGAATCCATTTACTCCACGGCATAAGGTTGCAATTAGTCATAATAATAACAGCTTTTAATAAATGTGATTTTCTTTTTTGGTATTTATCCCTTTTTCCGTTGGTTTTATGGTTTTTGTTTCATTTTTGTTTGTTTGTCTCTCAGACTATTTCATTATACTTTACACTGGCTTTCTTACACGGGCTATTTCTATAGACTGGGCACAAATGTGTTACAGCTTCCTGGTTTGATGTTATTTGTACCTGTCCCTTGGTGCAAAGCAACCAAACATCTGGTGCATTTGTAAATTGGGACGCCAAGTGCTGAAACAAACTCTGACATCTAACTAGGTCATTGAGAAATCCAGAGCACTGTCAAAACCCTCATTTCTGTATCACTAACCATTTATAACAGTGTGCAGTGTGCCAGGGTTTCTTTGGACAAGGAGAGATTATGAAAAGTGTTCAAAGCACTACAAGTAGTGTCAAGTGTCAGATGTCAACTGTGAACTATAGTAACAACCTAACAGCCACTCAACACAGTATAAAAACACTGCTTCTGGAGAATAATCTACCTCTGCATTAGTCTCCTATTCTTGACAAAGCATTGCCTTGCATAAGAGTTTCCCTGCGTAACTTATGACACTTATACGGGGCGGCATAGCTCAGTGGACAAAGTGGTCATCTGGCAATCGGAAGGTTATCGGTTCGATCACTGGTCCTGCAAAAACTGTGTCAAGGTGTCCTTGAGCAAGATATTGAACCCCTAACTGTTCCCCGAGTGCCAGATGTTGGCAGCTCAATGATCCTATACAATAGGGGCTGCATAGCTCAGTGGGTAGAGCGGTCGCCTGGCAATCGGAAGGTTGCAGGTTCGACTCCCGGTCCTGCATACAGCATGTCGAGGTGTCCTTGAGCAAGGCACCTGACCCCTAACTGCTCCCCAAGCACCATATGTTGGCAGCTCACTGCTCCTATACAATAGGTTTGGTCAAAAATGCAGAGAAATCCAAATTTCCCCTTGCGGGACAGATTAGGGAATCATTATTATTATTATTGTCTTGATGCATGCTAAATAATCCAGGTAGGGAAATCACAAAAAGAGGTGAATCTGTTCAGCTGGATCAGAAGTTTATTTAGAAACGTTTCATCACTCACCAGGTGACTTCTTCAGTCTGAGGTGAAGGCAAACATCCCCCTCCTTATAAACAGTACCTTGATGCCACACAACAATAGGTTGGTTTCACATGCAAGTTGGGTGATCAACTGCACATTCAGTGACAAAGGGCACCATTCACAGAGGATTGGGGAATGTTTGCGATCACGGCATTGTAAGACGCCGATAGGTGTACTCTCAGGCCACCCCCCGTATTCAAAGACGGTCATTCCCTCTTCACATAAATGGCCTCCTTCACCCCCCTCTCAAACCAGCGTTCCTCCCTATCAAGGATGTGAACATCATCATCTTGAATGAGTGGCCACTCGCCTGTAGGTGGGTGTAGACCGCAGAGTCCTGACCCGACGTGTTGGCTCTCCTATGCTGCGCCATCCTCTTAGCCAGCGTCTGTTTGGTCTCCCCGATGTACAAG
>OMLC01096573.1:0-11979 GCA_900302585.1 Regalecus glesne | reverse complement strand
ATGAATGTATGTATGTGTGTGTCTGTGTGTGTGTGTGTGTGTATGTGTGTGTGTGTGTGTATATATATATATATATATATATATATATATATATATATATATATATATATATATATACATACACACACGCACACACACGCACACACACACCCGCACACACATATGTGTGATCTGTGTGTGTGTGTGTAATGGAAGAGGTAAATAAAAAAAGCCTCATCTCAATAGTTGTGAGAGAAACAGCTCTGTAATACTTACTCCTCTTAGTGCATCTCAACTTCATGAGAGTTCAATACCTGCCCACCGCTTCCATGTTCACTCAGGGAGTATTGACAAGAAGTGAAAGATAATGTAGATGATCTATTTTCTTGATTATCTAATTCCTTTTGGAAATGTGGTCCAGATAATAAAACTCGGCGCGCATGTGACGATGATGATAATATCCCAAACATACTCGGAGAAAATCCTCGCGTCCTATTGAGCGCTGCGTTCTCTCTTCCTTCCTCCCTTTCCTTTAGATTTTGAACATCTTGTGAAATGCTCATTGCTCTCATGTTAATGTCTTTTTTGTATGCTATTCTCAACTGTTTGGGGCTTTTCCTTCATATCAAAGCGGAAAAAGTCGGGTGAAAACTTGTCCCTATTCCCTTTGCATCAGCCACTGAAATGGAAAAATCCCGCGGGGGGGCGCTGTGTGTCCGTGTCTGTTTAAAGTGAGAATCCGGCGGGGGAAAAAATCGGAGGTGGGAGGGGGAAGGGAGGGAGCGTGCACAGCCTCCAAGCTAAGCGCCTCTTCGAGCTACAGTTGCGGGGGTGTGACCGCAGTAGAGACTGACAGCTGCTTCAGCCGTAACCCCTCCTCCTCCTTGCCCCCTCCCCGCCGTCTCTCTCTCTCTCTCTGTCTCTCTCTCTCTCTCTCTCTCTCTCTCTCTCACTCACTCACTCACTCTCCCCCCACTCTCACTGGCTGGTGCGCGACTGTTCGTCATTCCAATGCACACGCCGAGCGGAGCATAAGCGTATATTCCACCAGAGCCTCGCCGAAAAAATTCGCTCAGGGACTTACAATATATACGATAAGGCAATTCTTCTTTCATACACAGGAATATCACCTGATCATGGATGCACCTGAGCATAGGGGACTTGTACTATGTTCCTGACAGAAGTGCGGCTATCTGATTTGATTTAAACCACAGACGTGAAAAAAGTCTCTGGATCTGCTCAGACGGACAGTGTGCGACAGTGTGTTCTTTTCTTATCTCATCATATTCTAACGAAATACCTGTGGAGCTTATTTCATTGGATGTTGTTCGCGGACAGGACAACTTGTTTCCAGTGTAGCCAGATGCAAGGTATACTACGTGCTGGAAGACCTCTGTCCCGTACCCATCTGGTGTAGCGAAGCACGTTGGGGACGATTGGACGAGGAGAAGGGCTGTTCATTGTTTTCTCTAATTCATTTGCCTGGCCCCTGCTGATATTCGTCTATACGCCTCTTGGTGCATGGAGGTAACTCTGGTCTTGTTGGCTTGAGGCGGCTGTGGGACTGATTGGGTGCGTTGGAGCGTCAGATCATCTCGGATTGTTTTCTCCCCTCTCCTCCCTCGGTCTATTTACATGTCCGACCTGACCACTTTATGACAATGGATTACTTTCTGGTTTTAAGTAGCCTCTTGCTGCCCGTGGTGTTCGCCGTTGAAGGTAAGAAGTTGCTATATATATATATATATATATATATATATGTTTTGTGTTTGGCGCTATGAGCAGAGGGAACGATGTGTTTTCCAGTTTTCCGATGTGATATACGCCAAACGAGCCAGCGCCTGTTATTGGCCCCTGATTTAGTCAACGCGGCGTGTGTATCCCAAACAAACAGTTAATTTTCGTTTCATTCCCTAAATAATAGCTTTATTTTTGTTTATGAATGGGTCATTTGTTTTTTTTCGAGGATCGCTAATAGATTTATTGTCTTCACCCATCGCAGCTCCTTATCTATACCCTGAATGGGTTTATACATACTTGTTATGCGCTTTCGTGGAGACTGATCCATATTCATCTTAATTGTGTATTCGTTTCCTTAACATCACCCCCATTCGCGGACAATTGCCTATTCATTCTCACTGTGGGCAATTTGGCACTACATCTTGACTCTTCGGGGAGTCGAAGCTCGGCTACGGGCGCACCCGTAGCGACCCAAAGGCTCCGCTCCGTACAGTCAGCCGCATGCGTTTTGTGCGCACGTTGCGGGAGTGCATGGAGTTTCTCACAAGCCATATATCAAATTGGATTTATAGAACGACCAGTTCTGGTGAAAATCAAAGTCAGGATTGAGCACATTTAATCTCTCTCCGCCCAAATTTGTGGAATTTTTCATCCAACGATCATGTTTTAAAATATGTCATAGATATCATTACAAGCAATTGATTTCGATTTTTGATTGGGTACACGTCCATTTTATTGCTCCTTTGTGTGACATAGTGCGTCGTGATGACAAGTATTTCGAGTTGTTCTTGCAATGCCCAGATATGTATACTATGCCAAAAGTTAAAATGCTCATCTGCTGAGTTGGTGATATTTGCATGCGTAAAAATCAAATGATACATCGACTCCTACGACGCTTATTTATTCGCTTTTCAAAATCGACAATTTTCACGTCTCAATCTTTCCTGGCTGGATCTTAATAGTAACACTTGGCTGTTACAAGTTATAGCTATGCAAGGGGCCGACCGTCTGCACCCTGCACCGCTGAATGGTGGAGTCACAGCGAAGTTCCATCTTGGGTTGTGCTGCATGCTGCCAGTAGAAAAAGTAGGACAGTGGGCCACTGGCTCGGGAAAGACTTGTCGCCCGGAGCTTTCTCGTCTGATTTCACGACCTGTTAATATTCAACACGTCTGCCACGTAGATAACAGTTCAAACACGCACGCTCGCAATCAATAGGGCGACTTTCATCACGTCTGTCTGTAAGAGGGGTAAAATAATCCTCCACAAAATTCTCAATGATCGTATTGTATCTTAATTTGTCACATTTTCCATCCTCAGCGCCCCGTCTCCTCATTTTCCCCCCCAATTTCTCAAATGTCGCGGGTAGATTCAGAATGGTGTTTCGTTAAGGGTCAAAGTAGTGTAAAGCTTATCTGATAAGGCTTGTCATTTCACTGGCGCTCGGAATCGGCCTCTTGATAACAGGGCTCACTGCAAAGAGTGGTAGCTTATGGTGTGCAGCACAGCACAGAAACCACCCATTCACTTATAACTTAGAACACATGTCTCAGATCGCTAAGTGGGCTCTGGCTGCGTGCACTCCGGCTCCATGCACCAGGAGAGGCAGTCGGTGTTGGGTGCACGGAGGCAGCAGACTGAAGTTGACTTGAAGTATTTCGTTAGAACAATCTATCTACAACATAAGTGATGCCATAAATTTTCACCCGCGCTGACCTGCTTGGGGCTTTACCTAAGCTTTTAATACGGCCAGGTGATTTATGTTCGGCTGCTGTGACTTCTTTGTAGGATCCCGTAGTTTGTGGTGATTTCGGCAGAGGAGAGTGGCCTGGCCAGAGACATTAACTGGCCGCACGTTGCTCCCCTGCATCCTGGGGTCACACAGTCACACGCACACACACAGGCGAGAGCATAACACTTCATTAATTAAAGTTTTTCCTAACATCCGGTACATGTGTAACTATTTAACAGGAGCTCAACTTGGACAGCTTTAGATGTTTTGCCCTGCTTTTTTCCGTTTTGTTTCATAGGCACGTAGGTTAAACCTGGCTCTGATTTGCCTCACACTTCGTTTAGACTCAGTCAGATATGCAAACGTTTTTCTTGGACATGCTTTGACCATTTGCTTCTCAGAGAAGGTGCCTTTGGCTGACTTAATCTAGGTCCTCCCATGAATCTAACTTCCCGTCTCCGCCACAGTCGAGTTAACTGAGTTCATTAAAATGTGTTTGTCACACTGTATATGAAATGGCTTTGCTTTGCAGCAGTTCACGCAGTGAGAACAGCCGGATGCTTAATAAAGCTTCTTGTTGAATCTTCTTTTTATTGTCTATATTCCCTTCTTCTGTGTTTTTTTAATGTTTTCGAGCCATCTGGAGTATTTGGTGTTACTTGGGTGACACCAATCAAGCCCGCCTCGTTGGTTATACAAGCAAAATGTTTATATGTAGAGAAAAATTCTTGCCTCCACGCCATCACCCGGTTAAACAAGCCTTTGATACCATACATCTCTTTCTCACCTATTTGTTAAAAACACGGGTCTCTCCTACTCTCTGGTTTTGTGTATCTCAATCCCCCCCAGAAAAAAATAAAAAATAAAAATAGTTTATCTGATGTATTCCTACTTACTTTACAGATCGTCAAAGTTTCACCTAAGCGCGGCCATTCTTCCCGTCATCTTAGCACGCCGCCGGGGGCCGGTCTCGTTGAGCAGTCGCCGTTTCATTAATTCATCAGAGAAGACAGAAGAGCATTATCATAGTAGGCTAAGTCTCCCACTGCTAGTTCCCTACATTCATTTCCCATTTATACGCAGTAGATGGAGAAGATATTCGAAGTAACGATGTACTGTGATCGATTTCTGTTCAAACACTCGCCTGTTGGTCAGGCGGTGCAGCATCGGTAACCAAATTGTTTGTGGTCACTGTGGTTTTGTTGATTTTATTATTATTGTTATTACCATTTGCTTACGTGGCCAAGGTACCTCAGTGACGGAGCACGCGCGCGCTTCTAGAACTGACAACCGGGATGCTGCAGGTTCGAGCCCACTGCGGGGCGTCTGGAGGGACATCCGGCCTTTTTCCGCCAAACTTCATGTTAGCCCGCGTTCACAGCATGGGGACTAATTGCGAAACGTAAAGCGCACCTCTCATTTACGGAGCTGCATGTGTTTCTGTTTTAAATGTCAGCGTGACATCACACCTCCATGAGACCTTCCCTCTGTTTAGCAGTTGGCTCATCTCTCTCTCTCTCTCTATTCTCTCTGCCCCTCTATGTCTATCTCTCTCTTTGTCTGTCTCTACCTCTACCCCCTCTCTCTGCCCCCCTTCTCTCGACCACACTCTCCTATTCTCTCACCTCGCTGGATCTTCTCACCTCTCCGTTCAGTCCCAACACCATCACATCATAACTGTTATTACAGCAATGGGAAATAAAGGCAGCAGAGAGCATGGCACACTTGCGCTGCCATTACGGCAGTTTGAGCCCTTTGCCGTGGCCTCCATTTGACAGTGTGGCATTATCAGTCCGTCAGCTCATGTGGCCCACTTTAACATTAACCTTTCTGCCATTGAGCAGCCATTTTACATTTTGCATTCAGGAGGGAAATGGGCAGCACAACGTCTCTAAGGGTTACAACAAAGATGAACAAAAGGCACCATTAGTTCCTAGGCTAACTTGCTCACAGGAGGATCACTAAAGTGCCTAGTGGAAACAGTGACAGAGGCGTGGAGGTGAATTAGCAGAATAAAAGAAAGACTGTTGTGGCTATCCTGCCAATCCATTACAGGCCATGGAAGGCAGTGTTTTCTTTGGCAAATAGACAAAGAAGGCAGAACCCCGGATAAGTGTCTTTTCTTACAGAAAAAAAAGTGATTAGAAATTAAAATTGTACTGTTTGGTATATGTATAGGTAAATTAGCTGTAAGGAGAGTTCCCGTCAGACTTGATTACAGCCACAAGCTCGTGCTGCCATCCACCGTGCTCATGCTTTGACATAAATTATAGTGTGGTTAGTTGCACCTTTGCTTGAACTAATTTGACCTAAAGTATTGTTTTACAGAGTGGTAGTCTGATCGATGTGATGATTGATCAAGGCAATCAGGCCTACTTAGACATTTTAAACGGAAGAATCAATCAAGAGTTTAAAGTAAAATAGGAGTCCTTACTTTTTGGGTGTGGAAAGAATGGTTGAGATGGGTAATTAAAGGGCAGGTCTCTCGTGATACCAGCAGGTTCAAGGTGAATGCATGGGCCTGGCTCGCTGGGTAAACAAGTCATCTGAGCTAACTGAATTGGTTCCAACCTTCAATTGTCATGGCCAATTGTGGACTGTTGTTATTAGCGTGTTGAATTTTAAAATTCTCTCAGTTATCTTTTGTATTGTCACAAGCAAGCACATCAGAAATGACTTTTTTTTCAAATTCAGGTTTGCCAAAATATAGTAAAATTTTTCATGGTTCTGTGTTTGTGCAAAATCAATGGAAATTAATTTCATTTAAGAAAAAGTTAGAACGCTAGAAAAAAGTGGGAGAAATTGAAAAGTAGAAATGACTAAATATTGATAAATATGGAAATTCTGGTTTCGCTGCACATACAATATATCTATTTAGTTGATATCTTTATTGTACAAGTAGTAATAATAGTACTGATATCATGAAAACATACCATTATTAATAATAATAAAAATATTATTAATAATAATAATAATTGTGTTAATAATTACAGTATAACTAGTATACCATATAAAAGGGTTACTTTTTCTGGTTTATTTTATTTTTAAGATAAGATGAAATAGGATGAGATAAGATAAGATATTCCTTAAATAGTCACATAGGGGGAATTATGGTGTTACAGCAGCTAAGTGGAAAGCACACTAAGAGAGGCAAAACCAATTCAACAAGGGGATAAATATGAACACTATATACAGTATGGTGATTTTACTATTTTTTTGTAGTAAATGTTTGAATATTGTGTTTATTTTGATGTAATAGCTATACAGGGCCCCTACTGGGTTTTCCACTAGAGCCGCTAGTAAACAAGGTCCAGTTTTACATGTCACGGTTAGTCCCCACATACATAAGCATTCCAAAGTAACACTGTGTGGCATTGCACTGCAGACGTGTGTAATTGCTGACAGTATAGCAACATCCAAATAGAAATCAGACAGGAGAAGTGAATACAGCCCTTCTCTCTGGTCAGTATCTCAGTATATAAGCCTCCACAGGGACTTCCAGTCCTCTGGGAGGTCACATGCTAGGCAGCAGCCATGTTGAACAGATGTACCAAGTCTTAGGTTTAGATTGGCGTAAGGAGCTCAGGAGTAAAGGGGGATGGGGGGCTGTTGTTGGTGGCGAGGGTAGCACTGATATGGGGAGATAGGAGGGTTGGAACGTGGACCAAGAGAGCAATAGAGCTGACAGACTTTGCAGATGCTCTGACACTGCAGGAGTCCCCATGAGTACCAGGCTAAGGCTCAAATGGCGATGAATAGATTCATGAACTTGTAATTCCATATGCAAGCAAGCGACAGCAACGGTTACCCTTCCACATCCGTGACACATTAGAAGAGGGATGTTTGTTGTACATGGAGTAGGATGAGCTTTCTTAATATTAAAAGGGGAAATGGTGTTTTGTAGTAACTTCAGATTAAATAATCAAATATCCAGAAAATATTATGAGAAATGACAAGATTTTCACAATGTTTGCATTTGTGTGTGTGTTTGTGTATGTGTTTTGTAAGCAGACCAGGCATTGTGGAACACACAGGGGCTTGGTGAAATTGCTGGTCTTTGACACCCGCCCCCTTAGAATGAACAGGGGAGAGCGAATGTGTCTGAGGTCCCCACTGCCAAATTCCCACTGGTCCTGTCCCTAGTCACTGAAGTGGAACGAGCAAGCAAGAGGGAGAGAGAGAGAGAGAGAGGAAGAGAGAGAGAGAGGGAGAGAGAGAATGAGAGAGAGAATGAGAGAGAGAGGAACTGAAAGCGAGAGAAAGACGTTTTGACTCACACTGTGTGGATGGGAGAGAGCAAGATGGGTGGCACGGCGATCTGTGTGGGAGTATTTGTGTGTGTTTGAGAGGCCTGCCACTCCAGCCGAGGTGGATCGGCTTAAAGTATCCACACAGGGTGACATGGTGGCAGCCCAGTTGGGCAAAGCCACATAAAAAGCAACCCCCCCCTGCTCTGTTTTTCTTTGGAAGCAATTTGTTGTTGACTGATTCTACATTGAAACACAAATTGGAGTTTTCCAGTCCTTATTGCAGGCAATAACATGCATATTTGAAATTCACTTTTATTCCATTTGCATCCGCAGATGGATGGATCTGTCCTCACTTTACTTCCCTCTGCAAACCAGCTGTAATGAATGGCTTTCTAAATTCAGGGGAAATCTGATAATATTATCAGCTGTCAAAGTTGGATTTTTATTGGCCGTGTTGGCACAGGGTGTCTATAAAGTTTTGCTGAAATGACTAAATGTCAAACAGTCCACATAGTCAGTTGAGAGTGGTGAAACCTCCCACTAGCTCTCAACCCCATGACCCCTGGGGGGGCTTTCGTGGATTGGCCCTCTCTTCAAGGCTAGCTGTGTTCCACCTCAACAATAGCTGATGTTAACACAATCAAGCCCCAGGGGTTATCCTCTTCCAGTGGCAAATAAAAATACACTGAGGGGAGGATGTGTATATTTAGAGGGACAGACCATGCATCTCTCTCCAGCTCGTTGACACAAGTAAACACTCGAGCAAAACAGACCAGGTCAGGAGCGCTGATGTGCCTTCCACTTCTTTTTCATCATTACTGCCAACAGCTCAGGACCAATGTGCTATTCATATATAGGGCGTATGGAGACCTCATGGGAGATGACTAAGAGTTTTATGGGCATGCCATGGCTGTTATGCCGAGACAGAGAGGGTCGTTGGGTGAGTATAGAAAAGGGAGGGACAGTTGGGGGGACTGTAGAAGAGGCTTTATTTGGGGAGGGGGTTAACATGTCATATATTTGGCAGGAAAATCCACATCTGGGCCTTCCCCTGCCCCTTTTATTTACATTTTATTTTTTAAATAATACTTTTTACAAGTCACAGGCTCATGTAACACATTTTGCCGTCGGAGCAGAAAGAGATCTTTGATATTTTCAAAGAAAAAAAAAGCCCATCACAGCTGTCAACAGGTCGGACACCTCCGCCAAGACAGTGTGCCTAGAGCGGGGAAAACACCCTATCACCTGGTTTTGGATATGGCTGGCCTTGTTAAATATGAAGGAAAGAAAGAGGGCTGCAAATTTGAAAAAAAGGCAAAGAAAACCACCAGCTTGATCTTAACCATAGCAGAATGGTTGATGATGGGACTTTGGAGGCACAGGGCCCTGGCTCCAGGCACTCTATACTCTTTGGTGAGCCTTTAAAAAAAACCTCTTGCTAATTTTCATACAGCCATCATCAATGAAGCAAGTTGTGATGCTACAGATGGCTTCAGGGGAAACATTAAAGTTATAAAGGCAGGGTGTGTGTGTGTGTGGGGGGGGTTGTCCACTGCAATTAGTTACAGAGCATGTGTGAAAAACAAGTGTGTGAATGGTGATCATGTGGTGAGCAAATATTCAATAAGGGTGTGTGTGGAAAGTTGTGGTAGGGCGTAAATGAATGCCAACTCTCATTCTCAGTGTAAAATATAGTGTGAGACCATCACCAACAGTTAAAAAAGACATGCACACACAGCCAGGGGTGGAGGCATTACTTCTTCTCTTTCCCTGCTGTCCTCTGGAGAACAGTAGCAGACTATAGCAATACTCCCTGCAGCCCTTATCAGTGACACACTGAACTCACTGTTGAACAGTTTAAACAATGTTCACCTCCACGCAGCTCTCACACCATCCACACACTACATTTCAATGACAGTGGCACCAATCACACATGACCTTTTGTCAGGCTATTTACATAATCTTCATGGTCCCACGCTGTGGCCTCCTGGAGGCACTGCCAGCTGTGGGAGCATTTATTTAACCTCCACTAAATAATGAAACGGAGTCTCAATGCCACACTGACTTAAGTGTTTAAGTGAGCCCAACATTTAGAGGTCAATGGGAACAGAGAGAAAAATGTCGTAAAAGGTGTGATTGTAGGGAAGTGTCTCTCAGGCTCCATCGCCAAATGTCCAGGTGTGAGGGATCTATGGTCTTTTAGAGGGTATATGGTCACGACACCTCCCCATTTGGCAAAAATGGAACATAGAGAAATGAGGTGTGTGTGTGTGTGTGTATGTGTGAGAGAGCAAACCTATTATTGGGGAGTTACACTTACCCTGGCAGTTTTCAGCGAAGTGTATTTTTCAGTTGGCAGGGTAGAAGAAGCCACCCTTGGGAGGATGAGCATCCACCTCACTAAGCCCATGGGGCGGTTGTTCCGCTGCTGCAGATTGTCCTGCAGACTTGCCTTGCTTTTGGGAGAAAGATGCAATCAACTGCAACTGTTTGGGCTTTTTAATTCACTAGATCTATACTCCCAGGGAGGTTGGGTTTCAGTAAGTCTTGTGATAGCTGGTCTCAATTAATTATGAACCATCCTGTATGCAATAAAAGTAATGGGTTACTCATTACTTGCTATGCTTTTCTAAAGTAGTTTTATTCTTTTTGCTATGACTCACATGAAAATGTGATTTATTACAATACTTGACGCATTTGTTTTCCAGAATATACATAGAATTACATACATAGCTGTTTGGCTAGCTTAGTTAGTGGAGCAAAACAGTTTATATTCAGAGTTGTGGGTTCAAGCCCATGCTGGGAGCAGGTGGTGCAGTGGTTAGCACTGTTGCCTTACGGGTCCCACAGGTCCCAGGTCCTTGCTGTGTGGAATTTGCCAGTTCTCTCTGTCTCTGTGTTTTTCTCTGGGTGCTTTGGTTTCCTCACCTCATCAAAAAGACATGCATATTAGGGTTAATACTCCTACCTATGCCCCTGAGCAAGGCAATAAGAAAAAGAACTGGAGTTGGTCACCGGGCCCTGCAGTTGCTCACTGCTGCTATGGAATAGGAAGGGTTAAATGCAAAGAACATATTTTGTTGTACGTATGTACAATGGAAATAAATTAAACTTTTTTTTCTGCTTCTAATTGGCGCCTGTGGTCTCTCCTACCTACTGGTGTAACTCAATTACTTTGTTCCTGTTGAATATTCTGGGCAGTAAAGAAGCATTGACATCCAGTGCTCTTGTCAACTTTTTACTTCATCAAATCAACGTAGTTAGACATTATGTTACTTTGTGCTGGTGGAAGGGAATCTCAGTGCTATCTTATCCATTTAAGTTACCCCATACAGCTTTGGCTCGCTCACTGTGTGCTAGTGTCAACAGAAAATAGATGGCCAATAATGACAAACAGTTCTAAGGTGGTGTTAATACTCATTTTTTAACAACTCGTTTAACTCCATTGAGAAGGGATGATGACAACGGTAACAGTTTTCTGCATTTTAAGTGTATTGGCACTTACTGAAATTAGAGCAATTGTTTGTTGAACTGTATAGATTACTGGAAACCTGATATTATAAATGCTTTTATATCACTGAAATGTTTTGCAACGGTAACTCAAGTGGCAGCGCACGCACTTCAGGAACTGATGTGCAAAATGTTGTAGGTTTGATCCCACCAGGGGACATCAGGAAGGGTGTTTGAGTTAAATCCCCCATGCTCCAAGTCTATATCCACCCCATAACATGGGGACTAATTGTGACATGTAAAAATGGACCTCTCACTGTACTGTAATATCACTAAGCTCTGTATATGTATGGCTGTCTTACTGTAAGGGTTGTTTATCTCAAAGAAGAGGAAGCCCTGAGCATGGCAGCGTGTTATGAACAGCAAACATGTCTGTTTGATTATTTAATGCAGTTTCATACATGTCGTGAGTAATCTGGGTAGGTGACATGTGAATTGCGGTTGTTAGCAGGGATTTTAATGGAGGGATTTGGGAGCGGGTGCTGTGAAAGACTAATTGCAGTGCAGCAGATGAAAGCGCTACACAAAAAGGGTTGACCCCCTCCCTCTGTGCCAAGTCAGGCCAGAAACCGCTTGCCTTTCCCCTCTCACACCTTGCAGGATCCCACCCCCTGACACTAACACTGACACACACACACACACACACACACACAGACACACACACACGCCCACACCCACCCACACACACACACACACACACACAAACATTGGCTGCACTCTTTCCTAACCCTCCAGTGAACTTAAGAGCATACGTCAGCAGTGAACACA
>OMLC01096567.1:10276-22340 GCA_900302585.1 Regalecus glesne | reverse complement strand
ATAGTCTAACATGCTGTCTCCATGACTGCTGCTCTCTGGAAGGGTCAGCCAATCACACACACTAAACAGTACATTGGGTTAGGTAAGCCAATCATGTGTGTGGGGGGGGTGACAGAAGACAGCTAGTAAATAACTGTCTTCTAAAGTAATGATGGGAGAGAAACCAACAGCAGTAAATCCAGATCATATATATATATATATGCTCACTTGACATTATATACATGCACGTAGGGTTTCAAACACAGATGCACGTACCATGTCTCACACAGCTACCCAGTCCGATGTCAGCACTGCTCCTCTCATGGACTCGCAGATAAGTCGTATCACATAAGGCAGTCACAAAATACCCTTGTGAATACCAACACATAAACCAGGAAGCACACAGGCAGTCACTGGAATCTACCTGACTCTTACTACTTGACATTGACTCTATATATAATTTTAGTGTAGATGCTATTGAAGAGAGAAAAGAGCCAGATTAAGTTCCTTGTTTGCAGCCTGATAGATGTTTTGCTTCTCAGGTATAGATGAATGGCAATCCAGCTGACCTAGCTCGGCTTGCCCTGGCTCTCTTCTAGGAAATGAGGGGATGGAGATTATGGCTGCCTGCCTCCACAGATGGACTTTCTCTCCCCGTCTGCTCCCCACTAACAGCCGCAGGAAAATTAATGGTCCAGTCAACACACTTAATTGTCTCCAATTGCTCTGACATTAATTATTAACGTTTGTCCATTATAATGTCCGTTCACGTTACCAAAGTAAGGGAGGTGGAGGGGCCAGAGAGAAGTGAAGCAAAGAGAGAGGGAAAAGGGAAAGGGCGAGAGAGAAATAAAGAGAGACAGGCATGGAGTCCTGTTAGCCAAGCGTTGCAAAGATCCCATTACCTCCCAGGTTCACTACAGCATGCAGTCCATATCACATATTGATTTCCCCCAAAAGTCAATCTACCTTCTCAGTAAATATTATGACTGCTGGTCAATCCTTAAAGCTGAAGCCCCCCCCCGGCCTCCCCAAAGTGCAACCCCAGACTGAATATCTGAACCCCCGTGCTCACAGCCCTGTCCGTCTCGTATTCTCAGCACCCCAATTCTTGCTATAGCTAACACCAAAAGGCCGCTCACTGTATTAGTAGTAGCACTGAAGGTGAAAGGTACAAAAGTTTAAAAAGAATGGCAAGAGTCATATTCAGTGTGGCTTTTCTATTTTTAGACGCAATGACCTCTGGTGAGAATCGATGCAGCAGACTGTCACTATCTCGGACAATGAACTCAAAACAACAGGATAATAATTTCATTTTATATCTGTCCGTGAACATATGTAGATTCCTCTATTATTTACTGTAATTTCATAGTGTCTGAAGGTAATTGAAATCGATGTCAACATTTCTAGCAAAAGAGATGATTCCAGAATATTTGCATCCAAATTTTGCCCATGCCTACGTCACCACTCTCGATGTTAGCCGTAATCCATAAAATGAGAATAGGAATAATCTTGGTGCCAGCCCAGTAATCAACAGAAAGTGGAATAAATAAAAGCCAGACAACATCTTTTTCTCCTCCGGGCTCTCCAGGCCCAGCCTCCTATTTTTTTTATCTTAATTCAATCTTTATTCAGCTGCCACATCCATAAGAGCACTAAGAAAGCAGCAGTCCATAAAATAATAAGCCCATCAGCATAACAGCAGTCTGCACACACACACTCACACACACACACGCGCGCGCACACAAACACACACGCACACTAGCAGCTTTTCTGTCTCTTAACACACAAATGGTTCACATTGCAGCGGACATTGTACCTTTTTCAACCTAACCACATGTCATTACATGCTAACAGGAATATCTGAATGAAATGTAGCCCCAGACAGGTAGATAGACACGCATCTTTCCATAAAAAGTATGTATGTATACTTAATAGTGTGGCCAATATGTCCTTATTTACTGAGCAGAGCAAATGAAGATAGAGGTTATGTGTGTGTGCGTGTGTGTGTGTGTGTGGGTGTGTGTGCTCACTATCATGCTAACACATATGAGCCTGAGCTGCTTTAATAATAAGAGTTATTCCTTTATCAGTCCCACAGGGGAAAATTTGAGATTCTCTGGATTTTAACCCAACCTATCGTATAGGAGCAGTGAGCTGCCAACATATGGCGCTCGAGGAGTAGTTAGGGGTTCAGTGTCTTGCTCAAGGACACCTCAACATGCTGTATGCAGGACCGGGGATTGAACCTGCAACCTTCTGATCGTCAAACGATTGCTCTACCCACTGAGCTATGGCTCCCCCTTTATGTACATTTCTGTATCTGCCTTTATCTTATTTTAAATCTATAAGGTCCATTTAATGTGTCCCGACTGGTCCCTGTGTTGTGGTGGTGGACACAGGCTTCTATAGGTGATCATTTCTCTGATTGAAATGCATTGCACAACTATATGTGAAATGGGGAAATAGGTCAGGGCATATAAACGCAATCTCCTAAGAGACTTATGCCCCCGGCACAGTTAATGTATTGATTCTGTGGCACTGTTCCATGATAAAACTATTTCATGAATTCCAATGAGACTCCTTTGGCAGCCTGCTGCAAAAGAACAGGAATATAATCAGTGTAACACAGCATGTGATATTGCGTTCGGTGCTTGTATAACATGTGTGTTTTAAAATGACAGCATGGAGATGTCATTTCTCACATTTAGCAACATTTATCCAGTATCACCTGGATGTATCGATCACATTATTGCAAACAAAAACTAATTTCTATCAGGCAGTACAAAGTTGTGAGACAATGAATTAGTTTATAGATCACATATACCACTTGATGAATGTCATGCATTTCTGTCTTATACTCAGGACTATAAATAATGGCACTGCTTTACTAATATTGTGATGTTAAGTTGAATTTGCTTTTTTTATTGAGGTGCAATTTTTTTTAAATGAAGTAACCACAGGTCAAAAAAGGTACAACCAGCGTGAGTTAATTGAAAACCTCAACACTTCTTTTCAATTTCTGCTGTAATTTTGTGCCCGAGATTCAGTCTGTGAAGCAAACTTTTGCAAAACATGAGACCATTTTTGTCCTCATCTAAATTCTTCTTTCAATGCAATTACTCAGAAGAGCTCTAAAAAACAGGCTCAAGTTAAATTGTGTAGTTTTCACGGCGCCATTTATGTCAACAATAATTTACCATTTGTAATCTGCTGCGCTGAGTGGTTTCATGTTTACTTTGTAGCGTAGTCACCACCAAAAGGGCCGGCATAGCTCAGTGGGTAGAGCGGTCATATGGCAATTGGAAGCTTGCGGGCATGATCCCCGGTCCTGCAGAAAGCATGTCGAGGTGTCTTTACGCAAGACTCAGAACCTCTAACTGCTCCCCGGGCACCAGATGGTGACTGCTCACTGCTCCTATACAGTATGTTGGGTTAAATGCAGAGAATTACAAAATTATTGTTAATAATATTGTTACTAGAAGGGGAAAATGCATTATAGCCGTCTGGCTATAATCCGATTCTGATGATCAGACTGGCTGTATGAAGGGCCGGGTGCTGTGGCTGGTGGTTGACGTGTGGTGTCAGCCGGTTGATGGCTGATGGTGGTGTCGGGATGGGAAGGAGCGGGCGTCTGGGCTCAGTTCAGTACCAGCCAGGCCCATCTGCTCGTCACCTGGCCTTGGCACGCAGGAGACTGGGTAATGACAGGGAAAGAATGGCATCAGTGGGCAGAAGCAGAGAGATAATTACTGACTGGAATCCATGCAGAAATAACACATCTGGATCCATGAGTCAAAATGTTGGGGATTATACAATGATATTAGCCTCAATCCACAATTTCATCTATCTATCACATCCACGTGAATGTATGTCAGCCCGGAGATTGAAAATTATTCACGCCATCCCACACTGGAAATCGTGGTCTCCCCTGTTCAGACCCAGGGAGGAATAGGATTGTGCTGTTAGCGGCAGGAAAGAGAGTGAACTAGAGTGACACTGATGCTTCAAGACAATCAGAGGGAAAATCAGGCATAACAGCAGTCTATGATGGTGCCATCACAGGTCACGTGTTTCTCTTCTCCCCTCCATCCGTCCTGTCTCGTATTTTGTAAACCCCATTACTGTTGATCAGTGCTGCTTCTTGTGGAGTTGGAAAGAAACGGTCTCTCTGAAATTCATGTTTTCCTGGTGGATATTCAGAAAGTAGAGGCTAACTTTGCCTCATAACTTGTATCATCAGAAGGTGGGGTAGATCAGTATAACCCCCTTGACTCGGGAATAGAGGTCTGTATTGCAAATATTGCTATTTTACTCCCATTAAAATAACTTGGAGTCCTATTAAAGCACCATTCTCAACTATGAGAAATAGACCATCAAGAGAAGTTAATGAAATCCTCTGATGGGTCTTATGGCCTTCAACAAATGACCCAAACTTCAGACAGCGTCTTTCTGTCCATGAGCCTGAGGGACTGGAGACGTGGGTCACATGCTGACCGGGTTTCTGTCCTGCATCAATGATCACTTTTATAACCCCATCGACTCCACAGAATGAAGCTATCACTATGTGAAGTCTCAGCTCTCTCCTCCTCTCACTCTCACTTACTCAAATTAAGATTTCAGTAATTAAATTGTTAAAAAAAAAGTCATGCCAATATGGTTGCTTCATGGCTCCAAACGTGATTTTGTATGCCACAGAGTTGTGGGGAGCTGTGGAAGTTTTACCTTTGATGTGGCATTCTTTATTATTGAAAATAATTGGATTCTACCTCCCCCTCTCCACCACATATTCATTTTGCCTGTGCTCACTCTGGGCATGCTCTGTTAATCGACCTTTTGCAAGATGGTGCTTGTGGCAAGTCTCTACCACCTGGGGGTTGCAGGGAGTCTTGAAAAGAGTGGTGGCCGGGCTGTATTTAAAACAAGGATTTGACCATCCAAGACGGTGTGTTGTGTGACATGGCTGCTGTACGGGTCAGGGGCTATTCTGCAGGTTGGAGTGGTGCCTGCCAATGAATGGAGGTATTGAGAGTCGTGGGAGTACTTGGCCTGCTGGGGCTCAGTTCCTCTACCTCAATATTGGCTTGGCTGAGCTTAAGAAAAAAAGCTTGTCTGGCCCACAGGCAACTGGCTTCTCTCCACACTCAATGGAATGATTGGTAATCAACAGAATTAAATCCCTGAATTTTCTCTACTTCTGCAGAGTGCCTCTACTAACTGCTTGGTTATCCGTTCCTCCCAATGTCATACCAGCACTCATATTTGAACCTCACCTCCCTTCCTGTAAGGCATGTTAGAAGGTTCAAGAATGTCCATCACTCTCAGCTCCGCTGGTGTCAGCAGAAGTTTTAATTTGATATCTGCTGGAACAGAAAAAGTGGAGTTTTCATACCCCTCTATACGTCATCCTTTATCACATGTGGACAGAAGCTGTGTTTGTGTCAATTTCAGGACAGTAGTTATCTAGCGTTCTTGAATTCAGTGTGCTGTCTTTGCCATTGGCCTGCACTGCAACAATTCATAGCAGACCTGTTTAGGAAATGGCTCTTCTAATAGAAATTTGCATCTTCCTGTGCCTAAGGGACCAGCAGAGTAAATAGTGATTTCAATGCGCAACCTAAGTCTTCGAAAGGACAAGGGCCTCGCTTGTATTGTTTTAGTGGCCACACTAGCACATTAAACCATCAGATACCAATTACCTCATCTTACGTTTATCGAGAGTAGGCTTTATTATTTTCCAAAGAGGAGACTTTCTGCTAAAGTCCGTCTCAGATTTTCTATAGCTAGTCAGGGATACACAGCATAACTTATTAAATCTTCTAAGCTCTTAAGCCATTGCTGTATTTTGTGGCTTAACTGGGCTCAGCCTTGCTAGCTTCATATTATCATGGCTCAGCTCATTGTAACTTTGGCACCATATTTAGTGCAATTCTTCCCAACAAAGATTATAGGAACAAATTACAACTCATCCTCTTTGTACTTCTCTACAGGTACATCCAAGGGGCATCATCTCCAAAGGACATGGTCATCATTGTGGATGTGTGAGTATTTCACTCCAAAGTCATCAGGGCTTTGCAGAGACCTTTTGAGGGGCAGGGGCTCAACATTTCAAAAATGGGCACATGGGACAAAATGTGATAACATATTGAAACTTTATTTGCATATTGAATTACAGTGACCCTTGCCCAACCAAAATTACTATTAAAACATTATTTTTGAAATCCATCCATCCATTGTCAACCATTTATCCAAAGTCGGGTTGCGGGGGAACTGGAGCCTATCTACGTTTTCATTGGGCGAAAAGTGGGGTCGCCAGTCCACCACAGGGCAGAGCAATTAAGGGAACATTGTCTTGCTCAATGACACTTCGACACACTTCTCTGCATGTGTGGGACTCAAACCTACAACCTTCCGATTGCCATATGACGGCTCTACCCACTGAGCCATGCCGCCCCTTATTTATGAAATGCTCACGTATAATTTCATTCTACTTCGAAAATTTAAATGGTCAGTCAAAGGGGCACTTTTAGTATTCAGGGCAAAGCGGTAGGGGCTCAAGCCCCCATAGCTCCCTCATCTGCAGATGCCTGCTAGTCATGCCTTGCACTCTCTCCTCTTCCCATTCTCCATCTTCCTCTCACTCTGCTGGCTACAATGTCTTTCCATCAAAGGCCACTAGTGCCACCTGTTGGTTTAAGGAAAATTGAACCGAGGCACAGTCCTGGTTGTCATTACTATCATCTTTATCTTAACAGTCCTCTTACCATTGTATGACTGTCTACAACATGCAGATGTGATTCTGATCACGTGAACAAATATGCTGCAAATGGTCCATAGACTAAAACTGTTAATTTGTTCAGTTGCCCTACCTAGTTCTAAAGAAATACCCAATGATTCATACAAAACACATCAGAATACATTCCGGATCACATCTAAAGCTATTTCCATGAGGCTGCTAAGTATGATTCTTGGATTTTTGTTTATGAAGGATAGTTGTCAATTCACTTGGCAGGAGTGGAAGTGTCAGCGGACTCACCCTGAAGCTGATGAAAACCTCAGTAATGGAAATGCTGGACACTCTATCAGATGATGACTATGTAAATGTGGCAAAGGTATGTTATAGCTTCCTAACATATATTACAATAACACTGATTGACAAAACACTTAATAGCAACAGTAATAGCCATGTTTCACATTGCCCCAAGCAACAAACTTGCAATGGAAACACTGCATTTCTCCCATTCAATGTATTTGCACACCATACACCTCTATTTTCCATGTGGAATTGTGCTAGTTTTGTCTCTTATACCCTCTGCTGATTACCAAGCATTCTGTTAGGAGCAATGATTAGGATACAATTGCATTATGCTGTTGCATAAGACAGATTCAATCACACATGGAAAAGGACAAACGCAAACACACGGTCACACACACGCAAACATGTGAATACTAACACAGCAGTGTGGTAGCCCTGTTTGGAGGCTTCCTTCAGTAATCCTCCATAATCCATTGCTCTTAGTCAGTGTATGTCTCTAAATCCCGGCTCTAAGAGTAAGAAATGAGCGTACTAATCTGGGTGGGAATGCAGCTGACTTCCCTAACCCTTACGAAGAAAGTAATGGCTTGCAAAAAAAGCATGCCATGAAATATGTGCAGACACTGTTTGACCCAGGTCTGGTCAGATCTGTTTACCTTTCAGGTGACCTTGTGTTTCACAGTCTCTCCTATATGCTGGGATTTAGAAATAGTAAAAATCAAATATAGTGGCTCATGTTTGTTATGTACAATGGCACTTTCACAGAACCACTGGTAGAAACCTTCAAATGCTCTCAGATAAATGGCTTAATTAATGTGGGATTGACTGTAGAGAGAGTTTGATGTAATATATGTATGTCAGTGTGTTAGGGAAGATGTAGTTGTGTAGATGACGCCCATCTTCTTTTTAATCTTCTATCACAATAGCATTGTGACTTTTCGAGACAACGATGTGATACTAAAAGACAACCCTGTGACACATTCAAAAGGATTTTCAACACTTTGATTTATTTGAATTTTGTTCACTGCCACTTCGGATGTGCAACAACACAAACCGATGGGAAATGTCAACCTTTCACGCACATAATGTTTTACATCATTCTGTCCTTAAAATGTCAACTGATTTTCAAGTTGACCTTCAAGAAGAAAACACCCTGTGTCTGAAACCTGCCATTACACTAAAATGCTAATAATCTTTTCACAGACAGGCACTGCATGCAGGTACTATAAGGTGTGCAGATATGAATACACATCATGCTGCTAACCACGTACACATCTGCGTACACACACAAACACACTTGAGTTCACACTGTTTTAGGCTAATTTGGTGGATGAGATGAGACAGATGATATTACCTTGGCTGGGTTTCCGTTCAGTGGCTTGGTTTGGCATTTCAGGTGCACCTGTTCTTTGTGTGAAATGTTGTAATTACCAGTGTTTACTGGCAGCTGTAGAGGCACAGGGCAGCACGCATCTGCACATGTCCACATCCCCATCCTGCCACATTGTAATACACACACATCCAAAGAGGATAAGAGACAAGGATTTGGATAAAAATATACTGAAAAGCAGAGACATAGTGGGAAAAAAGAAAGAGAATTTGAATTTCAGAAGCTTGACATGTAATTACTTGTGTAAAACGTATCAATGTTAGCACTTGGAGGGGTATAACCGTGTGTTGTATTGTTCTTATCTTTGTTTCCCCACCAGTTCAGTGAGAAGGCAGATGCTGTCGTCCCCTGTTTCAAGACTTTGGTCCAAGCCAATGTCCGTAACAAGAAGATCTTCAAGGACGCTGTCATGCACATGCAAGCCAAAGGGACAACAGACTACAAGTCAGGCTTTACATTTGCCTTTGAACAGCTTCTCAACGTAAGATCTAGCAGTACTTTGAATGGTGGGGATATCACAGGGTGTCATTGTGTCCACAATATAGAAATGAGCTTTTGGCTACTGTTGAATTTGGTTAAAGAGGACATTCTCCTACAAAATGTGGCCACATATGTAATGTCAAGAGTTGTTATCTATTCTAATTATCCATTTTAAATCAACAGTGAGAAATCAGTGTTGACACCAGGTGATTTAGGTCTGAGAGCTGCCGACTTCATGTTGTCAAGTCACTGTCTGATTAAAGTTGGTGTTGCAGTGAAGGGACGATAGCATATGAGGCTGCCAGTATGGTGGTGAAGCCTGTCGGACAGCAGGCTTCCATGTGCACTCAGCACAGGTGCTGCCTCAGCTCCGTATGCTGCTGTGTATTTTAGGAGGCTGCTACTCTAATGGACGTTGATGGGATGATTGATGAGCATGCACAGAGCAAATCGACTACAGACACTTTATATTCCACTAGTGAGCTTAGAGGCACAGGGCCAAGCGCTGACTGCACCCATCCTCAGCAGAATGAGAAATAGAATGGCTGCTTTTAATCGTCTTTAGCAGACTCACTCCTATGATTGGTGGCAGAAGCACAATAAAAATGTGTAATTGTAGCAATATTATTAATCTTTATTAGAATCTTGTCAGAGTGACAAGCTGCTGGCCTGCATATTAATGGCAGCTGTGTGTAGGCAGCAGAGTTGAAGGGGGGGGTGAAGTTGAGGGCTATGCGGGTTGGAGGAGAGGGGAGACACCTAGCAACCAACCCCGTGTTGAATCTAAATCTGAATGCCTGACTTTTCACATGTATTACTGAGATATGTAAGAACCGGCTTAAATGTTTATTATCCCTGGTTATAACTCATTCTATCTAATGTTAGAAGGAAGTATGGTTGTCTATCAAGAAAGGCATCTGTCTCTCTTTCTCTCTCTCTCTCTCTCTCTCTCTCTCTCTCTCTCTCTCTCTCTCTCTCTCTCTCTCTCTCTCTCTCTCTCTCTCTCTCTCTCTACACACACACACACACACACACACACATGGTTTCACTGTTTGTGTTACTAAGCAACAGTTGCAACCCTCCAGTGTTTCTGTTTTCTTAGCTCTCAGCTGTTATTGATATTGTCTCTGACGATGTAAAAAAACAACAACTATGTATAATGAACCGATAAAAACATGGATCATGTTGTTGCCTTATCAGATGTGCAAGGAATATAGGACCAAATGGTATGTCGAAAATGAGCTTGCTAGTTAGTACGATATCTGCTATTGAGTCACCCAGCTATTTGTCTGCTCTTGATCTCTCCTGTCTTGCTGGTAATAATCTAGGTGTAATACTGGTTGGGCATTGCCTAGCTTACTCCAATCTCACTATAAACAATTCACATGTTGTCATTTTTTTACAGAGTTTAAATAATTATAGCCATTCAGGCTCATATAAACACAAAATGCTTTGCATGCGTAAAAACCCCTTCGCATCCACCGAGTACTCAAAGATATGCTGCTGCATTGTGTCAGGACGTTACATAAACCCCTTGACTCAGAATGTTCGATCTTGCAGAAACATCAAATAGGTCTGGTAAAACATGGGGTATAGGGTGAAACAAAATCAAGTGCAAAAGCCAATGGACTGCTATGTAAATTTGTAAATGGTAAATGGACTCATTTTTACAAAAAAACCCCACTTTTCTAGTCTAGCGACCACTCAAAGTTCTTTACACTTTATGCCTCACATTTGCTGAGCATGGTGGATGCCCTTTACTGACGCCCCACATTGGGATTGAAGACAAATAGTGATCTTTTGCATCAACACTGCAAAGTATGTGAATATATGGGTATATCTAAAGTGAACAGAATTTGCTCAATTCCAACAAAAGAAAACATACGTAACCCCACCTTCATCCCACTTAATTCCATTTTAATAACTATATTCTTACATGTAAACCTTTAGTATCAGGTGACGCACAAAAAATCTTTTAACATATTTATTCATATAACTATGCATGTGGGTGTTCAAATTCATAACCATTGGTCATTAACAGTGCTGACATTGATACTAGGTTACGTAGAGAGAGTGTTACCTTTTTAACTGATTCCCTGGGGTCAAGTCAATTTTATTTGTGTAGTCCAAGATCACAAATTACAAACTTGGCTCATTAGGGTGTACAATAACACAACCTCCTGTCCTTGGACCCTCTCATTGGATAAGGAACAACTTCCTAAAAAACTGTAACAGGAAGGGAAAGGTGAAAGAAATCTCAGTGGGAGGAACAGAAGAGGGGTCTCTTCCCCAAGATGGATAGACATGCAATGATGTTATGTCGTGTATAGAGAATAAAACTCAATTTCCAGAAAACAACATTAAGAAGATAGCAGAATTATTAGATATATTTGAAGGGTATGATGAGGAGGAAACCAAGCAGAGTACAGATACTATTCGAATAGTCTATGACCTAAACCATATGACCTCCGACCCCATTTAGCCCCGGCAGAAGGACAGACTTCACATGCACTCAGGGGAGACTCACATTACACCATGCACATGCACGGGAGAAGATACAAGAAAAAAGTCACACATCAGAATGAGGGAAGGATATAACATTGAAGCAGGATATAAAAATTATATGGAATCACAAGATATATGAAAGACAGGAACCCACCCACCATGCAGTACAGGTTGTGAACTGCTCAATTTGAAGGCAAGTAATTGTAGGTTAAGGTGAAAAGATTGTCTTAAGTTTGGATGTAAAAGACTCAACAGACTGACTTTCTGACAGCAAAGGGTAGATTATTCCTCAAGAACAGAACAAGTAAATACCTTCTCTTTTCCATGTTTTCACATCTGCCCTCCAACGTAAACCTCTCTCTCTCCCTCTCTCTCTCTCTCTCTCTCTCTCTCTCTCTCTCTCTCTCTCTCTCTCTCTCTCTCTCTCTCTCTCTGCTCTTCTCTCTTTCATGTTTTCTTCATGTTCCACAGGAGAGCAGCGCCCCAAGGGCCAACTGCAATAAGATGATAATGATGTTTACAGATGGTGGGGAGGATCGTGCACAGGACATCTTTGAGAAGTACAACTGGCCCAACAAAACGGTGAGTCTGGCCCCATAAGGCAATTATCTATTCATCTATTTACCCTGAAAACCCAGGAGACTGTGCATGTTCACAAACCGATGATACTCCCG
>OMLC01096561.1:0-27464 GCA_900302585.1 Regalecus glesne | reverse complement strand
CATATGCATGATGTAGGTACGTGTATATGTACATATGCATGATGTAGGTACGTGTATATGTACATATGCATGATGTAGGTATGTGTATATGTACATATGCATGATGTAGGTATGTGTATATGTACATATGCATGATGTAGGTACGTGTATATGTACATATGCATGATGTAGGTACGTGTATATGTACATATGCATGATGTAGGTACGTGTATATGTACATATGCATGATGTAGGTATGTGTATATGTACATATGCATGATGTAGGTATGTGAATATGTACATATGCATGATGTAGATAGGTGTATATGTACATATGCATGATGTAAGTATGTGTATATGTAGATATGCATGATGTAGATAGGTGTATATGTACATATGCATGATGTAGGTATGTGTATATGTACATATGCATGATGTAGGTATATACTGGAAGCTGCTGTAGACCAGAGTCAAACGGCTCATGTGTATAAGCTCACTTTGTCCTTAAAGCTGAGTCTGATTCTTTTGCTCTGCAGCCTCTCCCTGCTACTGAAATTCTGTCTGTCTCTGTGTGTCTGCCATGCAGTGCAGCTCCGGGCATGTCTCCTCCTGGGTAGAAGATCAGAGTCCTGCCTCATCTCAGTGCACACAGCATTACTCCTACTGACTTATTTATATCCCCGCAGCCTCGCCACCTCTTTAATCAAAGGCAGCAAAGGAAGGTGTCCTAGAAAGGTACCAACATCACCATCACCATGACACATGAATCAAGCTTCTTCTCCTTCTCCTTCTTCTCCTCCTCCTCCTTCTTTTTCTTCTTCTCCTCTTCCTCCTTCTTCTTCCTCTTCTTCTTCTTCTTCTCCTCCTCCTCTTTCTTCTTCCTCTTCTTCTTTTTCTTCTTCTCCTCCTCCTCCTCCTTCCTCTTCTTCTTCTTCCTCTTCTTCCTTCTTCTTCTTCTTCTTCTTCTTCTTCTTCTTCTTCTTCTTCTTCTTCTGCTCCAGCCTTCCATCTGACCAGGCTGTAGAACACACATGTACACATGTTTGGACTGTTCAAGCTGCTGAGCCTTTCTGTTATCGTCCACAGCCCACATGGAGGTCAGACGCGTGGGCACCGTAGCAAAGGCAGACTCAGATAAAACGGGCAGAGTGGTGCAGCACGCTGCGGTGCTCCCCGTGGCTGCTGGTGGAGCAGGCGTCATGGCTGCCGGCACTCTGCAGAGTCTCCTCCAGCTTCCACGCTCCACCCTGCACTGTGTTGTCAAGTGATGGGCTGCTAGCAGCTGACATGCCTGCTGCAGATAAACCAGGGCTCTGCAGCCCCCGGATGAACGGGGAAACCAAATCAGCCGAAAGCCGTCGGGGAGTGAGAGAGCACGTCAGCCGTGGGTGGTCACGGTACATGTTCCTCTTCACCAGGAGATAGCTCTCAGCCAGCAGCAGAGAAAGAGGAGAGGGTCTCACAGAGTCCACAGCAGCTCTGTCTGCACCATGACAGGCTGGTCCTGGTACCGGGGGCTCATACCCAGGACCACCAGTCACCATCATGTCGGCGGGAGGCTGCCAGAGACTCCAGACTATGGGAGAACCTGGAACATGTTGCTTCTCTCTCAGGGTGTGTCCTCTGGGCTTGGTCTCAACAGACTCCCCACAAGGCAGCATGGCCCCGAGCCCCCCTACCAAAAGATAGCCTGACCTTGCAAGGCCCCCAGTTACCGCGTGTGTCCACCAGGGGGCCTGGCAGAGGTCTTGGTGAAGGAGAGGCTGTGTACTGGTGGAGGAAGACTGACACACTGGGCTGCTTCCTGGTTCACCAGCAAGGCCAGCCAGCAGCAGACAGCCGAGAGATCGAGGTTAGAGAGGAGCTGGGCATCAAGCAAGCCAGCAAGCATCTTCCCTCTGACTGCTGCACTGCTGCACTAGAGGACCCGCACCACCCCGTGAGACACACACACACACACACACACACACACACACACACTGCGATGAGCGAAGCTGGCAGAGGGAGTCAATGTAATATATTGATGTCTGCTCTTAATGGTTTGGCAAAACTGCTCTTTACTTCTATGGAGATAAAGTACATTAGAATGAAATTGAATTGAGAGAGATAATTGAATTTTTTAGCAGACCTTTATATCCATCTCACAGGGGCTGCAGTGATTCAGTGGTAGAGGCCTCGCTTTGGAACTGACGAGCCAGAGGCAGCGGGTTCGAACTCACCGTGGGGCATTGGGAAAGGCGTCCAGCCTTGATGCCCCACGCTCCGTCTCAGTCCGTGTCCATCCCCCACAACGTGGGGACATGATGCGCCACGGGATGTGCCACGTAATGTACCACATATCTTTATTTACATGTTGTCTGTAAACAGGTTTTATTTTGGTTTCCTCTTACGGGAAATTAAATCCAAAAATCCACCCATCCCTCCATCCATCACTCCATCATCCATGCAACCAGGTGTTCATCCATCCATCCATACAAGGATCCATCTTAGCATCCATCCATCCATTATCAACAGGTTATACAAAGTCAGGCTGTGGAGTCCTCCTGGAGCCTATCCCAGCTCTCATTGGGTGAAAAGTGGGGAGACACCCTGCACAGGTCACCCAGTCCATCTCAGGGCGTGAGCAGTCAGAGGTTCGGTGTCTTGTTCAAGGACACTATGACATACCTCCTGCAGGGGCCGGGGATTGGACCACCAATTACCAGAGGAGACCCCTACCTCCTGAGCTATGTCAGCCTTTGGACCATAGATAAAAAGACATGAATAAAAATGTTCTCTGAAGCCCTGAAACAGTGTTTGATAAGCTTACAGGTCTAACCAGTCCAGAGCATTGAATAAACAGGCAGTATAGTGTTTCTGTCTGCAAGCAGAAAGGATGGCCATCTCCTGATCCAGGACTGAGGAACACCAGATACACACAGAGAGAGAGAGAGAGAGATAGATCTCCAGAACCTCAGGCAGAAAACAAACACAGCCAGTCCAGAGCTTAGTCTTGACCTGATCAATATAAGATTAAGCTGCAGCTCTGTATTGACTGGATGGTTGTCTCTGCCACGTGTGTCTCAGAGTGCCGGTCAGATGCAGCAGTGTCCACATGACACGTGGACCTCCTGACCTCATTAAGATACTGTAATTGTCGTAACGTAAAAGTTTTCCTTGTTTGGCATACATAGCTGCATGCATGGGGCAGCATGGCTCAGGGGTAGGGTGGTGGTCTGCTAATCAGAAGATTGGTGGTTTGAACCCTGGACCCCTGCAGAAAGTGTGTCGAGATGTCCTTGAGCAAGGCACTGAACCCCTAACTGCTCCCCAAGTGAGCAGCCCTGCAGCTGCTTACTGCTTCTGTAGAATAGGATGGGTGAAATGCAGAGAGGACATATGGTGCTATGTATGTACTATGACACATGAATAAAGCTTCTTCTGTGTGGATGCGTGAGGTACCT
Source organism: Regalecus glesne (assembly GCA_900302585.1). Taxonomy (NCBI): domain Eukaryota; kingdom Metazoa; phylum Chordata; class Actinopteri; order Lampriformes; family Regalecidae; genus Regalecus; species Regalecus glesne. Next base: position 24,042 of record OMLC01096561.1, on the reverse strand, counting down.
GAGAGCCATGGCACCGAAGTCAAATTCCATATAGTGAAAACCTAGACGGCCAATGAAATGATTCTGATTAAACTTTTCTTTCAGCAATGTGCAAATGAGCTTATTCGACCTTTCTGTGCTGTCCTAACGTGGATTACTGAGCATGTACACAGACACCATAGGATCCTGCATGGCCCACAGTGTTTTTCCCCAAACAACAGTGAACCAGGTGGAGGGGCGGGATTAAAAACATTATTGAATGCTGATTGGACACTATAGAAGCGGGAATCAAATCTGAAGTATCTGGTTGGCTATCGGGACAACAAATGGGCGTTTCTTGTGCTACCGTTGGAAGAACTCGACCTCTGATTGGCACGTTCTTTTCGGGAGGGAAAGTCGTAAGTTTTTAATTTCAGAGTGGGTAACTGAGCGCCACAGCGGTGCCGGAGCGGCTCTGTGTGCAATAAGTTTGTCAGGTCTTAGTAAAAGTAAAGTTACATAAAGTTCAGGATTCATTTTTTACGCCGGGATATTTACAAAAATACTGCAGAAGAATGGCTCACTTTGAACCTCTGAAGGTACTGTGTCCAGGTTTATCACCATTAGCCTAAGTGACGCACGTTAGCTAGCTAGTAGCAAACGAATCACATGCTTTGAGAGCCTATTGTCGGTAGTAAATCAAAATATATAAACTTCTTAAAAAGAAAATGAGAACCACATGTTAAGGACAGCGTTGAGCTTGATCATTTTCCGTCTTGTTCACTGCATAACGGACTACTCTAAAGTAGCTGTTGAGGTGTAGTCTGGAGGGGCTCATGCATCGGTCCCTGTAGGGTTCGTGTCTCTTGCAACAAACTTGTGCAACTTAAAAAGTTCCGAGCTTAAACTGCGTTGACCCGATTACAACTTCAGAGTTGTCTGCAACATATAACGTATACTGTTCCCTCGTACCCAAAACCATAGTCATGGGATGGGCAACATGATCCAGAAAGGGCTGGTGTGGCTGCAGGGCTTTGCTCCAACCAAGCAGTTACGAAGTCGACAAATCAAGACCATTACCAAAGACGTTTAGTTGACTTGTGCAGTCAGGTGTGTGTAACTGCTGTTATTGGTAAAGGCTGTTGACTAATAGTACCAGGTGTGTAACTACTGGATTGGGTTAAATGCATGCACTCACATCGACCCTTTCTGGACCATGCTGCCTATCCCTGATGCAAGGTACGATGGTTTAAAGTTGTCCTTATTCTTCCTCAATAGTTCAGTTGATCTCTCCCTGCCTTTCATCATCAGTAGCGTCTTGTCTCTGAACCTATGGTTCACTTTTCCTCCCCACCAGCCTCCTCCTACTCCTCGTTTTGCATTCATAAAAGAATAAGCTATAGGCTGCTTCGTTTTTGGCATTCTTACAGCTAACTGGATATGTTGCAGGCTCATCAGTGTTGCCAGAATTTATGCCACTAGCATGAATAGGACCACCTGACCTTCAAATTGTGGCCTGTCTTGAGCCTATAAACAGTTTTGTATTATATTCACCATGCAGTATGCATCATACATACCCATTTGTACGGTCTCCAAGAGAGAGACCTTATTTTCTGCATTCAATTCCAGTGTGGAAAAATTTAGGATTTTGTATAACTAGGACAAATTCTGCCTTTTTGTGAAAGGACTAAATACTCTAGTTTGCAAGTTGGCTCAGATTTTTGCATTTAGATTATTTATATATTTTACCATCATGAGACCTGATAACCTACATGCACAACAAACAGAAAGGGAAAAAAAGTTTTGTTTTTCACCCTGCAAATGAATGAAAAGTCACCTCTTTGTCACTGCAGAATTCTTAGTTAACTGAATAATCAACTGATAAACTTAACTTTAAATCCCTCAAAGATCTCTAAAGCTCTGAATTAGTCATGTTAGGACTTGGTATAGAAGTTGCTTGAGTGTCTGAGGAAGCAGCTCTCCAGATTTTGGCTTTTATGTATTGTGGCAGATATGGCTGCTGAAGTCTTAGTGCAATTCACAATACTGTGTGGTAACTAGAACCTGTCTCCAACATTCATTTTTCAAAAGAGCTTGCCTGATAATAAATTGATAGAGAAGATGAAGAAGGACCCAAAGAGACTCTCGGTAGAGAGGATCTACCAGAAGAAGACCCAGCTGGAGCACATTCTGCTCAGACCAGATTCATATATTGGATCAGTAGAGCCAGTCACACAGGTAAGGCCTTGGATGACCTATTTGTCTAAATCACAGAAAGGTGAATACGTTTTCCTGGACACAGCGTTTATGGTCATGATAATTTACATATGAAACTGATCCTTGTTTGCAGTTGTTATACCACTCCATTGTTTATAAAGGCAGTCACTGTCAGACTGTCTCAGCTAAGCCTTTTGATTAAATTCATTCCTCATTTCAGTTTTACGGGAGTGATGTTCCTCGGAAGAAAATGAAATGTACTGTTCACTTTCCCCGAGGTTTTTTTTAATCTAATTTTTAAAGCATTTTTAAAGTGTAAAATTGTACAGTACAAATATTCATTTGAAAATCAAAGAGCACAGACTCCACCCAACCCCTTTGAACAATTTTAATAACAGTTCCCGTTCAACGTGTTCATGGGTGACATTTTATAACTGCTCAGCTTTCTCCTCTCTACAGCAAATGTGGGTGTACGATGAAGAAGTGGGAATCAACTGCAGAGATGTGACATTCGTACCGGGTCTTTACAAGATCTATGATGAGATCCTTGGTAAGTTAAAACTAAACAAGCTCCATTAGACTGCATGTAAAAGCAAAGCGGCAATCTCACTCAAGAAACCCACAGAGACTCCTTACAAATGCCATCTATTGAGTAGTGCCTATTGATGCCCAAGCATTAACTTGTACTGCACCATGACGATTTTTCACTGCCAAGCAGCGTACAGGGTTGCTATCATGAATACCACTAGATATTTTGAAAATGCTCAGTCTATTTTGTTCTGCCCTCCACAACTTCCTCGATCACCTGAAGTGACAATAGTGCAAATGGCACTGTGTCTGAAAGGACCATAATAAAATGGAAAATAGAAGTGGTATCAACACAAAAACTCTTTAACAATGTGCCTTTGGTGCCTTTACTGATTTTCAAAACTCTTGTTTATGAAGAACAATTGTAATTGTTAGGACTGAGCTGTGAGACTCACCAAATTCTCAACACATGTTTTTTTTATGTCACTACAGTGAACGCTGCTGACAACAAGCAGAGGGATAAGAGCATGTCCTGTATTAAAGTCAACATTGATCCGTAAGTATGACATCATTGTGTGACATTTGGTTCAGGGTCAGGAGTTTTGTTTGTAGTGAAATGGTGGATAAAGATGGAGAAGAGGACATGGAAACAACTATGACTGGCTTGAATGGAACATTCTCTTATGCATACTCAATAATTCAGGTATTGAAATCATACAATTTTGAATCAGTTCTTCTGGGCACAATGCTTAGATAACTGATAAAACATTTCTGCCGATAAATGTGTCCAGAGAAACTGATTCATCTTTTTGTGATCAAGGATATTGTGCCACAAGAACACCAGACAATATCTATTTGTATAGCGTTTCCACATCCACTCATGTTTTATGAACACTGGTGTATATAATGACCCTGCATATTTTTTACCCTGTGGTGTTGTCGTTTTCCAGTGAAAAAAACATTATCAGTGTGTGGAACAATGGGAAAGGTATCCCTGTGGTGGAGCACAAGGTGGAGAAGGTGTATGTGCCTGCCCTCATTTTCGGACAGCTCCTCACCTCTAGCAACTACAATGATGATCAGAAGAAAGTTACTGGTAAGCTTAACATTTGTGAATTTGCATATGAAACCGATTGTTGGTTTTGGTCATTAAGCAACTGCATTGTTTATAAGGGTAGGGATACCTGCAGTCAGACTGTGAACCTGCTGTAGTGTTAAGTATGAGAGGTACTCATCTTGGGGAAATGAACAATATTTTTGGTTGAATCTTAAGGTGGTCGTAATGGATATGGTGCCAAACTCTGCAACATCTTTAGTACCAAGTTTACTGTTGAGACTGCCTGCCAGGAGTCCAAGAAGTCATTCAAGCAGGTGGGTGGCAGAGCCTAAAGACCAGTTGTTTTAGTGCAGTTGCCTTCCTCTGTAGGGTCACTCTGTCTGATGCCATTCTCTTCTTCACAGACATGGTACGATAACATGGACAGGGCGGGAGAGTCTACCATCAAGCCCTTTAATGGAGATGAGTTTACCTGCATCACCTTCCAGCCTGACCTGTCCAAGTTCAAGATGAGTGTTCTGGACCGGGACACTCTAGCCCTCTTGACCCGGCGGGCTTATGACATTGCTGGCTCCACCAAGGGGGTCCGGGTGTTCCTCAATGGCAAGAGACTGCCTGTAAGTTCTCTATTTTGCTCTCTAATTCTCTAACTCTCTTATTATGAAACTTACTTATGAACAAGTAATATGCTGAAGTTTTTGTTAAGCTTTCAATCTATTTCCTTTTGTCTTTCCTCTCTTTAAGTACAAAGATTAATATTGACTGTTTCTAGTTTTCAGAAACTGTGGTATTTTTATTAGAATCTATGAAAAGACAGATAGTTAGTTAGATAGATAGATAGATAGATAGATAGATAGACATACAGACAGACAGACAGCTAAATAGATGAAGCAACTGATGATTCTGTGAACCATAAAACAGGTTTGTACTGCCAACAATGGAAAGCAATCACTTGAATTACTAATTTTATATATTCAAACATCACAGTAATCAAAATCTTAATTTAAAAAAAGACAATCTAAAGTCCATTAAATCATGCCTCTTGAAAATAAGATTGGAAAAGAACCATGTCCCAATATTAGGGGCGGCATAGCTCAGTGGATTGAGCGGTCGTCTGGCAATCAGAAGGTTACAGGATTGATCCCTTGTCCATACATACAGCATGTCGAGATGTCCTTGAGCAAGACACTGAAGCCCTAACTTCTCACTTGATGTACGTCGCTCTGGATAAGAGTGTCTGCTAAATGCCTATAATATAATGTATTAGTCATGCTGGCTAATATACAGCTTGATTTGATGGGCTGATGAATGCTGTATAAAAGATGATGTAGGTTTCTGAGCTTAATTTGGCAAATATGATATTCTGGCTTTCAACACTAACTGTGTCTGCAGGAAAAGGACGAACATTATTATCAAATGTAGCCAAGACAGCCCATCTCCTGTGTGTTCTCCAGGTTACAGGTTTCCGCAGCTACGTGGACATGTACGTGAAGGACAAGGTGGACGAGCTAGGTGGGCCCCTGACCGTGGTCCATGAGGTGGTCAATGACCGTTGGGAGGTCTGCCTCACCATGAGTGAGAAGGGCTTTCAGCAAGTTAGCTTTGTAAATAGCATTGCTACCACCAAGGTGAAAAAAATAACATCCCTCATCCTACTTTTTTGTATTTCATGTTACAATCTAGACACAAAGGAAGATGCCTTGTAAATAAAACCATGGCATACCTTCAAACAACCCAGAAAGAAATGCTCGTGTGCTTTTATCAATAATGTAATACTGGGCCGGTGGTGTTACTAATTAAACTGACCTGTAAATTTAAGAGCTTTGTGCATGATGTCCTCTATGGTAACATCTAAAAGGATATCATGTCAGATGACAGGATAGTTTATAAGATATTTGTCCCCAGTAAGTTCCTGTATGAGTTCTCACACTGAACTACGGTACAATAGAATCCAGTGTATAACCTACACTGGAGTTGCTACTTACACAACCCTAGTTGCTGAGAATACATTTTCATTTTTATGCTTTGACGGCCCATGATTAAGCTTTCTACTTTAGCAGTCATAATGAATTCTGGGGATGATTGAATCACCTGGCCCTGTTTCTTTGGCAGCTGAGTATGAGCCTGGTTGCTGTACTGAGGCTATTTTGTTGTTTCTGTGTTGGGGATTTATGTGAACTGTGTTCTATGTGGACCTGCAGGGAGGGCGCCACACAGACTACGTGGCAGACCAGGTGGTGTCGAAGCTCATCGAGGTAGTGAAGAAGAAGAACAAGGCAGGAGTGGTGGTCAAACCTTTTCAGGTACAAACACTCCTTAAAGTTCTGACATCTATCCTTATGGTTGGGGGTTATGAATAGTTTTCAGAGAAGACTTGGCATAGTTGGTGTCAGTAGTCAGAAATGGAGGTTTCCTACACAGCATAAAACTACTGATCAACAGGTTGCAACAGATGATGCTATAGCCTTATGCTGATAAGTCCATTAAAGTTTGACAACTTGGGTTAAAATATCGGGTCACTCCAGAAACAATTTAGCAGTAGACCCACGTTCGAATTATGTATTTTTTGTGATGTGTGATTTGAGTGATACAGCTTTTTTGGGTTGTATTGGCTAAATAAAATTGTGATGGATCATACTGAAGATAAACCAAAATCGCCGAATGAGGACAAGATTTCAAGGTCTGGAGGGGCCATTGGCAGTAAACGACGCCCCCCAGCAGGCTGTATGAATAAATCAGGATCTCCTACCTTTCCATCCAGGTGAAGAACCACTTGTGGCTATTTATCAACTGCCTGATTGAAAATCCCACATTTGACTCCCAGACCAAAGAGAATATGACCCTGCAGCAGAAGAGCTTTGGTTCCACCTGTCCCCTCAGTGTCAAGTTCATCAAACAGGTGTGAACTAAATGCATATCCATGTACATATCCATCTGCACTACATCCAGATACGTGTATCTGTCCGAGATGAGTCTGATTGTGTTTCAGCTGTAAGATGGACCGACCTTTTTTCCATAGCTTTTGCCTATTACACAGAACACACCAAATGGGAAGTTCATACACCAAGTCTAACCAGCACACTATTTTAAAATGAGAAGAGAAATAACTGACAAAACATATGTATGTATTTATGTATTTATGTATGTATGTATATATGTATGTATGTACACACACCTACCTGGTAGAGGAGGTCCCAAACGATTGAAATTAGTACATTAAAAATCACTCATTTGCTCTTTGTGCTTCTCCATCAGACCACTTCCTGTGGGATTATAGAGAGCATCATGAACTGGGTTAAGTTCAAGGCCATGTCACAGCTCAACAAGAAGTGCTCAGCTGTCAAACACACAAAGATTAAAGGAGTGCCAAAGTTGGATGATGCCAATGATGCAGGTAACTGTTGCTGTTCTGGTAGTTTGGTCTTACTCTATGCACCTCCTCACATCATCTCATCCCAAGAAACTGTCTAGCCTCCCTCTAATGATTTCAAAGAGGCAAACTTTATCCAGAAAATGGCTGCTGACTTCCATGATTGTTGACATTTCTACTTTGTCACATCTCGATTACATGGCCTCTGTCTGATTGGTCTCCCATGTTTGAGCCAACATCTTTTTGAAATTGATCTTTGAGAATGGCTGTGGTCGACTCACAGGATTGGATTTGACTCTTGTTCAAGGTCAAACAAGTGGCACATATGTGAACTGATATATCCTTTGATGATTAATTCCACTGGCAGGTGGCAAGAACTCTGCAAAATGCACACTAATCCTGACTGAGGGAGACTCGGCCAAGACGCTGGCCGTGTCTGGGTTGGGTGTGGTGGGCCGAGACCACTATGGGGTCTTCCCTCTCAGGGGAAAAATGCTGAACGTCCGGGAAGCCTCCCATAAACAGGTCAGCTGACTACTCTCTTAGATGGAAGCTTCCTGGTTTAAAATGTTTTCTGTGATTTTTATCCCCCATCACAGCAGTGGCGGGCAGCTTCACATAGTTTTCTCCTCCTAACTCACAGATAATGGAGAATGCGGAAATCAATAATATCATCAAGATCCTTGGTCTTCAATACAGGAAGAACTACAGTGATCCAGAGTCCCTCAAGACCCTCCGCTATGGCAAGCTCATGATCATGACAGATCAGGTCTGCTCAAAGCCTTAATCCAAAAACCAGTTATTTTAACCTAAAATGAGTTATTTAATCAAAAAGGTTGTTTCATCTAAGACCATGTTATGTAGTTTAACCCTGGTCATTGTACATCTCAACTCAAGTTATTCATCCTTGTTCTTTCATTAACCATTTTCAGTGTTTCTGAAATGTTCCTCTTATTCTGGTTTTAGACACATTACATAGAGATCGTATCAGTTTTCTTTGAGGATGACTGGCTGACGTTAAACAAATAAAAACACTGTCTTTTATAACAATTGGTTCATCACTGTTAAAGGACCAGGACGGCTCCCATATCAAAGGTCTGCTGATCAACTTCATCCATCATAACTGGCCTTCTCTGCTCCGCCACCATTTCCTGGAAGAGTTCATCACCCCCATCATTAAGGTACTTAGTTCACCTTAGAATCAAAGTATTTTTCTCTCGTTTGGAAATTGTCCCTGCTTATGTGTCGTGATAAAATTCTCCCGAGTAACTCTGTCTCCAGCGGCCTTAAAGAAAGCAGCTGTCTCTTCCGATTTTGCCGAAAATTGTTTTAGCTGTGCAGGGATTTACTTATGAATTTGGAGGCTCTGATTTCCAGCAAAGCAGAAAACTCAACAGTCATAACAGTGTGTTTGAATATGCACAAAGGCTGCCATCTGGTGACCGGCCTCTGAAACACTCAAACCTGAACACTTTTCAATAAGACAAGGCTCCAAACCATACTGTTAATCTCTAATGGATGTGAGGATATCAGGCGTTTTTTCCAATCCCTATTGTCTCCAAAGCAAATTGGGTCTGCAGCAGTTTTACTACACATAAGCATACACTAAGACCTGGCAGCCAATCCATGCATTACATCTGCCCTACATAAAGACGTATTAAAAACAATTGAATCAATTACTGTTCTTGGAGATAGTCCAGAGGTCAAGTCCTCAAGAACTAGACATATGCCCACCGGTCTCAAATTGAGCTGCATCCAAAGTGTCTATACTTCAAACTCACAGGATCACCATGTCTTACCAAATTTCTTTTACTAATGTCTCTGAAGTGGTGAAAAAGGAAGGGTGAGTTGAAGTCTCCCTTTGAGAAAACAAAAATATCCTTGTTTTACTTTCTGTCCTCTCCCTGCAGGCAACTCACAAAAAAACCAAGCTGTCTTTCTATAGCATCCCTGAGTTCACAGAGTGGAAAGAAAATCAACCCAACTATAAATCTTGGAAAATTAAATACTACAAAGGTTTGTCTCAAGCCCCTGTGTGGTAGTAACACAGAACAAGTAAGCTTTTAATTCCTACCTGCCCTATTGTGGCGTTGCTGGCAGTCCTTTAAAAAGACTAGTTCAGTCTTAACTGGTTACTGTCAATTTCAGGTCTGGGTACCAGCACATCTCAAGAAGCCAAGGAGTATTTCGTGGACATGCAGAAACATCGTATTCCATTCAAGTACTCTGGACCTGAGGATGATGAGGCAATCACCCTGGTCAGACACCCTTTCGTCCCACCTTATCCCAACCTGCGTCTGGCTTGTGTTTTTTTTTAAAACCTTAAGTCAGTGAAAGTCAATTTAACTCTTGTTAAGTGTCATTTAATTATTTCTATGACCAGGCCTTTAGCAAGAAGAAGGTGGATGAGCGTAAAGAGTGGCTGACCAACTTTATGATAAACAGGCGCCAACGCAGGGAGTTCAACCTACCAGAGGTACAATTTCAACTATCCCAAACATACTCCAAGCCTTTTTGATGGTAAACGTAGGGTTTTCACTTATGATTGTTTGTTACTCACCTTGACGGCATCATAGGATTATCTGTATGGTCAGTCCACCAAGGCCCTCTCCTACAACGATTTTGTCAACAAGGAGTTGGTGCTCTTCTCCAACTCGGACAACGAGAGATCCATTCCTTGTCTGGTAGACGGTGAGTGGTTCCTTTCAGAAATACCATTTGGCCAAGGTGTTTTTATATGAACATTATTTATATGTTGTAGATGCTCCGCCTTCTAAGGGGCTACACTATTATTTTTACCCGTCGAGGCACCTGAGAAAGTTCTTTATACTCACCACCCAATGGGATGGTAGGAGCCACATAGCACCCACCCCCTATAAAGCCCCTTGTCTCTGCTGCTCGTTTCCCTCTATCAGTCCTTTGCGGGTTGTTGCAGTACGATGGGAGCTCCTCAGGGCTGCAGAGCTTGACCATTGGACTGCTGCAATTTAGGTTGCTGTTGGTGTTGGTTTAATCTCACTTGGGCACTGATGAGGCTTGGGGCTTTAGGGGTGGTGAAGGAGGTGGGCACTCTGTACATAGATCTTTCTCAGGTCCCAAGGTAGAGTCCCAAGGGGGTAAACAAATAGCGAAGCCCATAGAAGGCTATGCATGTACTCAGAACTGGAGTTAAATCCAGTGTAACCACTAGTTATGTTGCTGTTGTGGTTTTTGGTTTTGTTCCAAATATGAAAACTTCACAAATTTTTGTATGAAAAGATGGTCAACTTCTGTATGTGTCCAGGTTTGAAGCCAGGCCAGAGGAAAGTGCTCTTCTGTTGCTTCAAGAGGAATGACAAACGGGAGGTGAAGGTGGCTCAGCTGGCAGGTTCTGTGGCTGAGATGTCGGCATACCACCACGGAGAGGTCAGTGTCCTGTTGAGAAGCTGAACTTGAAACAGCCCAATTTTCAATTTTGACTTTTCAATGAATGATGATGATTCACAGAAGTCTCTGATGAAAAAGATTTTGACTTTTCCTATAGCGGTTTGATAAACAGTTGCTGCCTTTTATGGTGTTCATGTAGAAATTCTATTTTTTTTTTCTCCATTAGATTGCATTCCATACTTTACCATGGGGTTGATGATATTAATTATGATAATATGAACCTTTGTTTATCCTGTTTGCTTGGCTCAGACTTTTTCAGAAAAGTTTATTATATTTCTGTAGGTCTATCCATGGCTGCTTCCTCTTTTCTCATGCTACATGCTATGAATTTCCATTAAATAGATTTCACCAAATTCTGCGACTTGTACATTTCAGGTCTCTCTGATGATGACCATCGTAGCATTGGCCCAGAACTTTGTGGGAAGCAACAATTTGAACCTGCTGCAGCCTCTGGGTCAGTTCGGAACGAGGCTTCATGGCGGCAAAGACTCAGCCAGTGCTCGATACATCTTCACCATGCTCAGGTTCTTTGATATTATGTTTGATTTAACAATGTAATTATCTAGCAATGATCATCATATGAAGAGCTGTGATTGGTGAACACTCTAAATCTTTCATCAAGTCTGGTTAAATTCACGTTCCTATACCCAATTAATGAACTTGGATCAACTTTTGTAAATGGCTCTTTTCTAGTCTTTACATCGTATGCCTCACATTAACTGAGGATGGGGGATTAAAGCCATATGACTTTTTCCTGATGCCTAGTGGTGGGGAAAAAACCCATTACACCTAACTTTGAGGCATGCTCTCTACCACTTGGCTACCACAGCATGTGATGCAACGGTGCAGTGGGCCCAGAACTCACTATGTATCATGGTTTTGGGCCATGGTACGACTGGGTGACGGGGATGAAAAAGATACATGTTGTTTGAAATTTTTCCTCTCGGGTACCTTACAGTGGCAAAACAATGCTTACAGACTGCTTTGTTTGCAGTCCTCTTGCCCTCGTCATCATATGGAACCCTGGATCCAAACTATTCCCACATTATTGATTTTAGAGATGGCGGTGCCTCTTGAAAATGGCTTCTCTTTGTCTTGCTAGTGTTCGTCATTGTAACACTGGAGCTGAGTGTGTCTTTGTAGTTTCTCGTCTCTTCTTCAGCCTGTATTTGCATGCAGAGTTCTAATAGACCCAGGAGAATTCCTGATAGGTTCCAGAAAGGTTCTGTTGATCTGAATCTACAATGTTTCTGTAGTTGGCAGTGCACTAAGTACATTTAGGAAATTATAAGAAAATGATTGGAATATCTTAATGCCACAGTTTATGTGTGCACATGTAAACATTTGGGGGCACACTGAACGGTTTGACAACATATCCTGTACCATTCCTTGCATCTCTAATACCCAACCACCCTCATGTCCTATTCCATAGTCCCCTGGCTCGGCTCCTCTTCCCTCCGGTCGACGACAACCTGCTAAAGTACAACTATGATGACAATCAGCGTGTGGAGCCTGAGTGGTACATCCCCATCATCCCCACTGTGCTGGTGAATGGAGCTGAGGGGATTGGCACTGGCTGGGCTAGCAAGATCCCAAACTATGACATCAGAGAGATCATCAACAACCTCTACCGCCTGCTCAATGGACAGGAGCCATTACCCATGGTAGGGAGAGGGCAGGGCTGCAAGTTCATCATCCTCAGCACTCTCTTTTCTTTAGCATTGTTTACTGACATAGTAGAGGATCGAAGAGATGTAGCTAGTTCAGTGGGTATCTGAATGCTCCAGGAAAAAATAGTTTTATTTCAATTAGCTTAACCTGGGACAAAAGTGAGTTGAACGTCTTGGCTTTTTGTTTTCCAAAGTAGACCATCAAAGATGTGACTGCTGTGGTTGTAGATGAATATCTCATTGCTGGAGATACCACTCTGCTTCAAGGGTGTATTTTTGGCTTTTGACTGGATTTGGTTTTGAAGATAAAAATGGTGACTATATAACTATTAAGAGAGGCTTATGATCAATATTTGTTTTGCTCCTCCTGCCAGCTTCCCAGTTACAAAGGATTCAAGGGGACAATTGAGCAGGTCATGGCCAACCAGTTCATGAACAGTGGGGAGGTGGCCATCATCAATTCCACCACCATCGAGATCTCTGAGCTACCCGTCAAGACCTGGACACAGGTTGGTCCCCAGCTGCGTTTTCCATCTTTATTAGATTTTTTTATTTATTGTGTGCATTTTGAATTTACAAAGAGAAGCTGAATGAAGCTGCCATTTCTTGTTGAAAGCGAACAAGTTGATAGTTTATTTTTAACTGATTAGAAAAATGGTATTTAAAGAAAGAAGCACACAAATGACAATGCTTTTTTCTTCCTTAAATTGGAATGAATTAAAATGTGAACAGTTTTTTTAAATTTAAAAAAAATTGAAATTCCATAGACGTAAGCAAAATATTTCGGTACTGTAACTAAAATACGGTTTAGTCAGCTTATGTATGCAGCACATGCCTATTAATCTTATGTTGAGTGTAAACTGGGCCACTGTATTCCCTTCGCTAAACTGTTTATTAAAGCATCATTTTTCTCACTATTCCCCTCTTTTTCTGTTTTCCATCCTCCTACCTTCCTTCCAGATCTACAAGGAAAACGTGTTGGAGGCCATGCTGAACGGTACGGAGAAGGTGCCCTCCCTGATCACAGACTATAAGGAGTACCACACAGACACCACGGTCCGTTTTGTGGTCAAGATGACAGAAGAGAAACTGAGGGAGGCAGAGGCTGCCGGTCTCCACAAAGTCTTCAAGCTTCAGAATCCGCTCACCTGTAATTCAATGGTAATGACTGCGGATCATGAATTTAAATTTACTATCAGTGTTTGTGTTGTAGCTTATGTCCTATTTCATTTGCAGCTGAATGTTACCATCTGCTGAGGGGTAAATAAAAGATTTTTGTGGACTTTGAGAAAGCCAGGTTGAAATGCAACCCCTTCTACTTAAGCAAGTCAGTCCTCTGTTAATATCCTGCCCTTAGACTGTATATTAATAGCCCAACACAGAGAGCCTTACCAAAATACAACATGGGCTCACACTCTGCCGCTACACTGTGTAGCGGCAGAGTTAAGAATTTCTTTTAGTTAAGAATTTTTGTAGGTTTTCTAAACCGGTGTGCATCTGTTGTTATTGATACGAAGTGACACTCAGCCTCTGACTGCATCTGCAATTGTTTTAGGTTCTGTTTGACCATGTGGGCAGCTTGAAGAAGTACGAGTCAGTACAGGATATCCTGAAGGACTTCTTTGAGCTGAGAATGAAGTACTATGGGCTGAGAAAGGAATGGCTGTCCGGCATGCTGGGTGCCGAGAGTGCTAAGCTCACCAACCAAGCCCGCTTCATCTTGGAGAAGATCCAGGGAACTCTTGTCATTGGTCGGTGGCTCACTCCAATTTGATTATCTAGTCAAGACATCCATGGTGGAATTTAAGAGAAATATTAAAGTTAGAGATTTGTTTTTTAGGCTCCTTTTTGGTTTATATGGACAAAAGCATAATGTCTGCAAAGTTAAATATGTGTAATCATGATTTAATTTTCCATTAATGTACAATTTTATTGTGTTTACAGAAGTTGATAATGTGGTTAATGTGACTAGTGTAGGGTAGAGAGCTGCCTTTTCAGGTTTTTATTTGTGAAGCCTGGTCTTTTAGCTCTTATGAAAGATGCTGATCATTCCTTTATTTCTTAACTTGCCCATCGACATGATTGCTCCCTGCACTTTCAGATTAGGGATGCCAGATGATATCGGTATAATATTAGCTGATTAAAAAGTAAGTCATCTGTAGGGAGGAGCATTCCTGGCAGCGTGCCTGGCTGATGAGGTGATGCATTTTACGGGGCACTTCACGGTGCTTAATGTTTATTATGAGCACCAACAACCCTCAACAGGTCAGCTGTGTTGAAATATCTCAAACTATCTGAAACGTAACAAAACTGCTACAAAAAGCACCAGTGATGCAAGGAGTGGTAAAGCCACATTCCTTAAACACTTCCATGCATCTTATGCATCTCAAGAGCTTTTATCTTGAACACCACCGAGTTTCTGAAAAATAGGCAAGAAAAACAACAACAGTGAAAACCTGTCAGAAAAAATGTCACGTCAGAGTGAGATGTTCAATTTTACACATCACAATTAGTCCCCATGTTGTGGGGGTGGGTACTGACTTAGATGGAGCTTGGGTAGTAAAGGCTGGATATCCTTCTGACACCACATGGGGGGTTCAAACCCACAGTCTCTATCTTGTCAGTTCCCAAAGCACAATGCAATGTAAAATTAATACAAGATTCAGATACCAGTATGAGGCACAGTTAAATGCTTTCTTTTATTATTTTAGTTTTAAAAATAGTTTATTTCATTGCATGAATCTATAAATGGAGCCTTTAGAATACAAATTTATTCTTCTTGGCTGGTGCATTTCTCTAGAGAATAAACCAAAGAAAGAGCTGATCCGCATGCTGCAACAGATGGGCTACGACTCGGACCCAGTTAAAGCCTGGAGGCAGGCCCAGGAGAAGGTAGGGGGTGCCGTGCACAATCAATGACAACATCCTAGAGAATTATTTTTCCCCAGCTGAATGAATAACATGGACCATGTTGTCCTTCCCCCCACTGTCAGAATGAGGACGACGGGGAAGATGGTGGAGATGAGGAGGGTGAAGAGAAAGAGGAAGACACCAATGCACCGGACTACAACTACCTGCTGAGCATGCCCATGTGGTTCCTGACCAAAGAGAAGAAGGAGGAGCTGTGTAAACAGAGGGATAACAAGGTTTGATCCTAATCAATTAAATGCTCTATGTGCGATTGCATGTAACTTATAATGGCAGTTGATTTTATTTGTGATTTACACCACTGAATAGTTAAGGTCAAGTTTGGAGTAGAATTACACATAGGACATTTAAGTAAAATTGGCCGGCAACACTGGAATGATCGTCTGATGGCAAGATCTCCTACTGCCAAGATAAATTCAGTTGGCTAAATTCCTTTGAGTTGTTGAATAATTTTTCTACTTGTCTTTTTAAGTTAATTTTCAAACTGACCCATGGGACTTTGCTGAATGATAGCTCAGTCTGTCTTGGACACATTTTGATCATAATTTTTGACCTGACTGCTTCTCTGTAGATAACAGAGCTAAACACCCTGAAGAAGAAGACCCCGGGAGACCTGTGGAAGGCAGACCTTGCTGCTTTCACCGAGGAGCTGGAGGTAAAGTCATCACATTACACTAGCTACCTCAGTTATTGAAAAGTGGATGTGATTTTGGAAATTGAACATTGCTAATGTTCAATTGAATTAAATTAAATTTGAATTAAATGGTAATTAAATTTGAGATTTGTTCAGCATGTCAGGGAAAAGTTTGAAAGAAATCTTTGTTCTCTCCCGATTCAAATACCTATGTGTTCTAATGAGGTTAAAGTAGTTCAATCAGGTCATCTGGACATATATTTAAAATAAAAACATGAGTACGTTTCATCATTCCACTGAATGTCTTCCTCAGCTCTCAGTCCACTATGTGAACCACCCAGCTCCCTTTTAAAGGAACAGGGATGCAAATCAGAGTGCTCATAAAGAATGGGGCAAAACAATGCTGAAATGGAGGAAAAGAAAACCATCTTTTCAGGCTCATTTAGTGGAATGTTGAAACGTGCCCATGTCTTTATTTTTAACATATGTCCAGATGACCTGAATGAACTATTTTGATCTTGTTTACTACCTGGATTATTGAGCCTGAAAAGATGTTTTTATGTGTTCTCATGTAATAATAGAATGGGCGTCAGTTGGCAAACTTGTCAAATTTTCAAGAATAATATGTAGCGTTAGAGGGATCTGGTCTGGATGACTGCGGTAATGCTTTTCTTTACTCTTACCATGGATAATTTTAAAAGCAAACGTGATCAGATCATGTAATAGTTTACCTTCTGGACGTTTTGAATGTGAATGTGCAAGGTAACAATAATTACACTGGATGTTACTTTTGCACCCCACTCCAGTATGGATGTTGTCCATTTATCTCCGACCATTTCCTCTACAGCATGTTGAGGAGCGAGAGAGGGAGAGCGCCTCCATGCCTCTAATAAAGGGCAGTAAAGCTGGGAAGGGCAAGGCAAAGTTGAAGGAGGAGTGTCTGCCCACACCTCAGGGCCGCCGTGTCATTCCCCGGATCACCAGCGCCATGAAGGCCGAGGCCAACCGCAAAGCTGAAATCAAGAAAGTAGATGGCAAGAGAGGGAGGAGAGCAAAGGTCTGTGTTTATCCCGGTCTCCATGTAGGTCACTTTAGAATCTGCTTGAACAGTTTACATTAATGCAAAAAGCCACAAAATTGTGCTTCAGTCACCATTTCAGATTCTTTTGGGTGGTGCTGAGATTTTTGTTCATAATTATTCATTTTAATTGGTTGACCTGCAGTATCTTACGGATGGTTTTTAATCACTAGTGGGTCTTATGAACAAATTGAATAATTTATTGTATTGACAGCCTGTCAGCTCTGTAGTTTTGTTTTATTGTGGAGCACAAAGTCTTGATGAATCTTTGTTCAGCCTTGGTGCCTTGCTTTCACAGAGAGAATAGCAAATGTTGACACAGTTTATCTTGTGGCCTAAAATTGGCTCACTTTTTCTTTTGAGCCTAAATCTTTCTTTCTATGATGTTTAGAGTGACGACATAGCGATGAAAATTGAGTTTGATGAAGACATAGAGAATGTAGAGCCTTTGGAGGAAATGAGCTTGGGTGCCAGACTAGACAAGAAGACCAAGACCCTGGCCAAGGTGAAAGGTGAGGATGACTATTTTCTAACAATGGATGAAGACATGCAGTCTTGATGCGGGTCAGCATTGTTGGGTTTAGTTTTCTGAGAGATGGGTTATCCTCATTTTGTGGTATGGGAGGTTCTAGCAAATGGCTAAAAGGAATAGATACTTATGTAGACAGAGATGGAGGGGTATAAAGATAGACAGATTCAAAAACATTTGCTGGTCTGATGCCTTTGTACCTGCATATTTCTACAGCCTAATCTGCTCCAATAAATAATTTATATCCCTCCACCCAATCACAATCAAACTGCAATAAAGGAATTTCTCTGCAGGTTCAGTGACAGGAAAGCAAGCCACCCTCCAGTTCAAACCACTGGGCAAGAGGTCCAAGAAGAGCCAATCTTCTGATGAGGAGTCCAGGACTGACAGTAACAATGAAGATGTCATGGACTCAGAAGAGGTGCCCCCTCCCAGAGAAAAATGCCAACGCAAAACCAAAAGTGAGACTGTCAGCTATGTTTCCATCCAAATGTTAGGAGGCAAATTTAAGTAGACAATTTAAAAAAGCTGTGATAGCTCCATAATTTGGTTTAAACTTAATGCATCTGGCCTTAATCCCCCATGCTCGGTAAATGTGAGGCTTACATTGTAAAGTGCCTTGAGTGGTCGCTAGAGTAGAAAAGTTATGTAAGAATAAGTTAATTTACCATTTTACATGTCATGATTAGCGTCCACATTCTGGAGTTGGACACAGACTTAGATGGCGTTTGGGGGATTAGGACTGGATGAGTAAAAATAATAATTTGTCCTAATAATTATGCCAGTGTAACGGTGAGTGCTCCATAAACAGGAATGAAAGCAAATTAAATTGTGAAGTAGGTTAAACATATAAAATGTGTACAAAGCACTTGGACTAAAATGAGCACAACACTAAAGTCTGTTTGAATTTAGCTTGATATAAATCCATCTAAAATTTTGCTTACCATTATCACGCTGGGAAGGGATTTTGGCAGCCTAAATGACTCTGATGACCGTGTCTATACACAAGTGTTCCCAGGGTATTTATTAAAAGGCTATGTCTTGATGCATGCTCAATAATCCAGGTATGGAAATCACAAAAAGAGGTGAATCTGTTCAGCTGGATCAGAAGTTTATTGAGAAACGTTTCGTCACTCACCAGGTGACTTCTTCAGACTGAGCTGAAAACAAACATCCCCCTCCTTATAAACAGTACCTTGATGCCACACAACAATAGGCTGGTTTCATATGCAAGTTGGGTGATCAACTGCACATTCAGTGGCAATGAGCACCATTCACAAAGGATCGGGGAATGTTTGCAATCACGGCATTGAATAGGGGTGGTGGCCTGAGAGTACATCTGTCGGCGTCTTACAAAGACAGTCGTTCCCTTTTAAAACATCCTGTCTCAGTTGCTTTCAAACCCCTGAACACACTGCGGCAAAAGTTGGTCCACCCCAAGGATCGGCTCCCCCGGCACAAACAGAGTAACGTAGTGTACGCTGTTAAATGCCAGGAGGACTGCAGTGACTTGTACATCGGGGAGACCAAACAGACGCTGGCTAAAAGGATGGCGCAGCATAGGAGAGCCAACACGTCAGGTCAGGACTCTGCGGTCTACACCCACCTACAGGCGAGTGGCCACTCATTCAAGATGATGATGTTCACATCCTTGATAGGGAGGAACGCTGGTTTGAGAGGGGGGTGAAGGAGGCCATTTATGTGAAGAGGGAACGACCGTCTTTGAATAGGGGGGGTGGCCTGAGTCAATGTACTGTTTATAAGGAGGGGAATGCTTGTTTTCAGCTCAGACTGAAGAAGTCACCTGGTGAGTGACGAAACATTTCTTAATAAACTTCTGATCCAGTTGAACTGATTCACCTCTTTTTGTATTAAAAGGCTAGTTCATGGTGCAGCCTGTGACATGAGACATAATCACATCAACAACAACACAGATGGACTTTGTTTCCTGCATCTAATTGTCTTTCTTTCCTCACATCAACCCATCTATGTTTTCCTCTAGCTTCCAGTTGGATTACCAACGATAAAGGGAATACTTATCCCTAAAAAAACATAGATAACTAACTCCCTTAGCAATTTCCTGCCCTTGTGTACCTCTAATTTTAGACAAGGGGTTTGTGGATTGTTGCAGAGCAAACACTGAAATGAGGGAGTTCTAACATGCTGCCGGTGGGGCTACTGTTCTGCTCATTTTTAAGATGCTGTGAAGTACATGTCCAGCAGTGAGGATGACTTGGATGACTGGAGCAGCAGCCAGAAGAAGAAGGCGTCCATCAGCAGTGACGACATCAGCTTTTCTCCTGAGTCCATCGACGTGGACTCCCCGGCTGCCAAAGCTCCCAAGCTTACGTGAGTCTGAGTGGTGGCTGTGTGTTAAGAAAGCTGTCTTTTAGGTCATAAAGTCCAATATGTGATCATACAGTTTTAGGAAGACTTTTTTCCTTTACTTGCAGTCAAACTCTTAAGTCTTATCATTTCAGGAAGAAGGTGGCACTGAAAAAATCGGCAAAACCCAAAAGCAAGTCCAGCTGTGAGTAGCCTGATTAATCTGGGATGACTTCCTTTGTAATGTCTGTAAATGAGTCTTGACCAAGAGATCTGCATCAAACTTAATCAACAAGAATGTGTGTGTGTGTGTGTGTGTTTTTTTTTACAGCCCAGTCAGACGATGAGCATGTTGTAGTCAAGGCCAAAGCCCCTGTTGCCAAGAAGACTGCCGCTGCCAAGAAGCCACCTGTGCCTAAGAAGAAGGCAGCAGGTATTGGAAAGTGGTCGCAACTGTCATCTCTTATCTTCTGACCAGCACCTGTTTGTCATGTATTTGTCACAGAGTATTCGTCAGTAAGCCTCATAGCTTTGTATTGCATGTTCAGGCACATTTTGATGACTGCCGGCTAAGGGAGCATGCGGTTCAGTCGGAAAAAAGTTTGGGAAAGTAGCCATGATCGCAATCTTTAGGGCAGTCTAGGTCATGACTGAGTTTATTCAGATAAATGGGAAAGATGAAAGGAGGTAAAAGAGTGGATTTACCAGAGCTGAGGACATGCAGATGCAGGGAAGAGGGAAAACTTCACCTTCAGTCACATTAGTGATTGAGGTTTTATAGTGAAAGTTAAATCATGTCTTAAGTCTATCTGCAGTTTTTAGTAAGTAAAGTGTCAGGCAGGGAACATTCGTCGGATTCTGATCATTTAAAGCTGTGAACCTACTCGAAGACTTAAGTCTTGACTGACTGAGAAGAGACTGACAAATAATAATGTTTAAACTTGCCACCTTCCAGGCATCCCATCATACACTGTTTGAACACATAGGTTTCATGGTTATGCAGCTGCATGTAGGATGTGTTCATTTCAGGGGGAAAAGGTAGAATGTAGCTCTGTTTTGACTAGACTTATCTGACTCACTGTCGATACAATTCAACAGCTAAGACTGAGATAAGTTATTGTGCTGTGTCACACTACAGGGTACATGTTTGTGACACAAACATGAGTTATTAAGGTGTATATATAACCTTAATCACCATGCAATAACACAGTAAAAAGGTTGGCACACTATATATAAAATGAAGGTTGTCTTGTCAAAGCCATACTGTGAGTATAGATGCATTTCAGCGGTCTCATCTTTCCCTGTCGCCCTCAGACCCAAAACAGCCATCCATCCTGAATGTCCTGTCCAAATCCAAACCTGCCTCCAAAACTGCTCCAAAGACACTTATGTTGGAATCCAGTGACTCAGAGGGTGGAGCCAAAGCCTCCACTGCCAAAATGGTGCAGAGCAACGTGAAGCCCACCCTCAAACGGAAACCACTTCAGGACAGTGGAGACTCGGACAGCGACTCTGATGACCTCAGAACCCGCATCAAGAGAAAAACCACCAAGGTCAAGGTAGTCAACTGAGCAAGCTTCAGTTTGTTTATATGACATCAGTGTAATTGTTGAAATTAAATTCTTTTGGTGGGAAGTCACATATAGTAGTTGGCAAGGAGGGCTCTGGTCACACCTTTTTCCTCTGATTAAACACTACGATTGTATAATAACTGGCAGAGGTCTGCTTTAATGTCACCATCAGTCCCCATTTGTGGGGGTGGGCACGGACTTTGATAGAGTTTGGGTGAATACAGCCGAATGCCCTTCCTGATTGCCTGCATTGGGTCTGAACCCACAAACTATCATTGAATTCACACTAATAACCTTTATTTTTTGTTTTGTTTCCCTGTCCTGGTAGAAGCCCAAGAAATGGGATGAGGATGACAGCTTTGAGGTTTCAGACCAGGAAGTTGCAGCTCCTGTTGCTGTGGCCCCTAGAGAAAAACCCACCCGAGTCAAGAAACCAATCACATATATCCTGGACTCTGACTCCGATTTCTGATTTAAAATTGTTCTCCTGACTCCAGCACCCAATTTGGGCAGTTTGTAAGTTTAATCTGGCAAGAGACTGATACTGTGTTCCCTGTGCTCTGTGTGATGTCCAATTGAGCCCAGATTTGCACATAAATGTTGAAGTGTTGCTTCTGCCTGTACACGTGACAATTAAAATGTTTTTTAGTTGATGGGAATTATATAGGAAAAATCCAATTGAAGGTAGACATTGCATTATTTTACACTTTGGAGAATTGAATAGATGGCAGTAAGGCTACATTTTCAAGTTGGATCATTTGTTCGGGCAGTTCATTTTTAAGCCTATTTTCTTAACACATTTTGCTTTTATGACCATGTTTTGTCTTGTAAATATTTCTATGGCTGTGTTCTATATGCCTTTACCAAATAAACTGTTTTGTATGGTTGTGCTACGTGTGCATTCAGAATTAATGACTAATGGAACATGCACCTTGTTGTAGGGCAAATGACTGGATGTTGCTTTGGCTATGTCTAAATATGCAGAGACCATTCAGCAGGAGCTGGAAAGATCTCTTCCTATGAGGTGTTTTGAAGGGAGTTTTGACATTTAGATTTAACATAAGGACTTGGCGATAACTGATTTATGATCAGCATATCGGATTTGGCATTTATTTTACGCCAAATTCCTTTCCTGATGCAACCCTCCCCATGTATCCAGGCATGGAAATGGCACTAGGAATGGACCAACTTGTACATCCACAGTGGGTTGGTTATTGTCTTTACATGTTCTTAACACATTTAAAGCTATTATCCTCCACTCAGTACACAACATTGAAGAATATGTGATACTATTATTCCCATTGATTTACACCTTTGTTTAAGTAGAAAATTATTTTAACGGATTCCCTTATCAGTCCCGCAAGGGGAAATTTGGATTTCTCTGCATTTTACCCCATACCATTCTATAGGAGCAGTGAGCTGCTAACATGTGGCACTTGGGGAGCAGTTAGGGGTTAAGTGTCTTGCTCAAGGACACCTCGTCGATCCTGTAACCTTCCGATTGGCAGACCAGTCTACCCACTGAGCTATGCCACCCCTATAATGTTATGCTTATATAATATAGTTAATTCTAAGGGGAGGTCATTAGTTAAGGTGTTCGTAGCTAACTCCTTTAGACCTCGTGTTCAGGATCTGTTGCTGTGTAACCAGAAGTACCCTACTATAGTCATAGGATGCTCGGCTTATCTGTTTTAGCCCATATTTACTGTCCATTTAAAATAGTCCACTGCTACATCAACAGATTAATCCAGGAATTACTTTTTCACTGTATTCGATGATGAGAAAGTACTTATTTGGGTAATGGAGAGTATAAATTGTAAGTTGATATGAATGGGAATAAGTAATTAATGTTTCTTGGACGGAAATCAAGATTATAAAAAAGAGGTAAACATAGTTTGGTAAAGACCATTTGATTTGATTTTGTTTGTTCTTCCAGTCAAAGACTGGAAGAAGAATGCTTCATGTGAACATCCCAGGTAGCAGACAGGAGTGTGGTATGGTGGATAGGGTTGTATTCAGTGTTTTGGCGCCTGTATCCTGGAGTGAGTGTAGTAGCCGCGAAAATTATTTAAAAGTTTCGATGAAAAACGTAGCCTGTTGAAGCAATGAAGTCCTCCTTGTCTACTATGCTGACAGAAAGTAATAAACTTGCACACAGTCGTCCCCACAGCGCCTACAATGACCAGAATGCATTGCTTTGAATGTCACTTCCGCCATTACCCTTCGACTGCGGGAGTTGACCTCGTTCTGGCAGGGTACTGCGCATGCGCGGATTTGCGCTTCCGGTGTGGCAGCTGTGTTGAGACCACGTCTCCATGTTAAAGATAAAATATGTTTATTAGAGAAGGTTCTGATGGAGCAGAGACTCCAGTTTAAACCAGTTAAACCGCGTTGTTGTAGTCCACCGTGTGTGTCCCTATGGAGCCGCTGTGTGGTGGACATGTGGGCAGAGTTCCACTCTGCAGCTCCACGTTGGACACAAACAACGAGACTCCTGTTGACCAGAGAGGCGCATGCGTAGTGATGCTGGACCACCGAGCTCCACTTCAACACCCACCACAAACATGTCACGGTGAGTCTGGTCTATCTATCTGTCTATCTGTCTATCTATCTATCTATCTATCTATCTGTCTGTCTGTCTGTCTGTCTATCTATAATTGGGAGATATGTCTCCTCTGTTGCTCTAGTCAACTGGTTGTTCACTGAACAGGTTACATCAGGCCACTGATACGTGTCTCTTGTTTCATTAAT
>OMLC01096558.1:0-13850 GCA_900302585.1 Regalecus glesne | reverse complement strand
CGAACATAATCATTTAACCAAATGATCTACATAAGGTATCGATTATTGGATAGTTGTCTACTTGTTGTAAAAAAGAAAATGAGAAAACACATTCTTATACGAAATATATCTTTAAATCATTTTGGTGCCACTCGATAAAGGACAAAAAAAAACCCCCATCCCACAACGTTTTGAGTTTTGTTGTATAATCTTGTGAGTTTATTTTAGGTTTCTGTTTGTTAGCCGATGTTGCGTTGGAGTCGTACGATGGCCACTAGGATTGTTATCTAGCTTCTAGTGTGGCTCCAGTATCCTTTGACCCTATGCACTTGTTGTACGTCGCTGTGGATAAGAGCGTCCGCTGAATGCCTGTAATGTCATGTGTAAGTCGCTTGGATTTAAATGAAAACTAAGCTAAGAGAATAATTTTTGTTCAGCTTTTTTGTGGGCAAAATGAATCCCTCTTGCGGCGAAGGAGTACCCGTATGACTATAACTATATGAATTGCAGTGGGTTTTGATGGTATGTAATTGCCTGTGTTTGTATATCTTACGCAGACCATCGGAGGATGCTGGTCTCTATGGGAAACCATCAGGATCAGGTTGATGGTTTCTGATGGAAACTATTAAAACCATGGTTTCCTCTGTTGGAAACTATCATGATTTGTCTAATGGTTTCTGATGCTTTTCTCTTTTTTTTTTTTTAGCAGGGGGTAGCATGTAATTATGATTATTATTGTTATTATGGGGACATACTCTGAGATTTGCTCTGTCGCTCTTCTTCTGCAGGTTACACCCTGGCTAGTCCCTCAGCTACAGCTGCAGTGGCTTCCCAGCTGAAGCAGGCAGTGTCTCTGGGCCAGGACCTGACTGCCTACACCACCTATGAGGGTTACCCTGCCTTTGCCGTGGCAACACGCCACGCCGACGGCTATGGCGTGTTCTAGTGTAGTGGTTTTCCGCAGAGAAGAGTTTTTTTTTTGAAGCATTTCAGCGTTTGGGTCAAGGGCTGAATTCCAACAAGTTGTTGTCCGAAGACAAAAAAAAAAAAAGACAAAAAGATGAAGCTCCTCAGTCTGTCTCTCTGAGATTTGTTTTGTTACCTCCTTTTCCAGCATCCCTTCCTCCTCCACCAGTGCCATTTTAATTCTCTCTCTCTCTCTCTCTCTGTCTCTCTCTCTCTCTCTCTCTCTCTCTCTCTCTCTCTCTCTCTCTCTCTCTCTCTCTCTCTCTCTCTCTCTCAACCCTTGACGTTCCTCTTTGTCGTATTAACTTCTTGTTTTGCTCGGATATGGCCTTGATGATTTTTTCCAGGATTTCCACGATTGGTTTGAATAATTCAGTGGAAAGAAATGTCCCGATTTGACCATTTTTAAATCAGAAAATCAGCCTTGAATATATTTCAATTGATCATTTGTCATTCAAATTGACGTCATCTTCAGAATTTGAAGTTCTATTTGGGAAGAAAGGGAGCTTGAGCGATATGTTTACTATATTCATGTTTAACTGTAGTTTTTTTTTTTTTTTTTTTTTTTTTGCCCTCCTCCCCAAAACACTTTTTTTTCTACATTTGTCTGATCCTGTTGACGTTCTTTCAGATGAATGGTCCCGTCTATTTATCTAGCTCCACACGGGACGCAGAGCATCTTTTATATTTTGTTCGACTCTTCCTAAATGACACCTTTAGTCTGTTTCTACCCGATTTGTGGGTTTTAAAAGCTTGACGGTCATTTTTTTTTTTGGCCCTTGTCATAGAATGAGGTGATATCAGTACTGCCATGCCTCTCATGGACCGCGGAACGCATTTCGAGTTAACCGGGCCCATCACACACACCCCCCCCACACACAAACACACACACACACACTATTATTAAAAGACACCAGGGCTACTTACTGTTGTGTAGTTTAAAAAGAAACGTCAAACTCACCACTATAGATATTGAAGGGCTGTCCTCCGACTACCGTGCTGGACGAGGTCCTCGGTTATCCCCTAGATGTCCTTGGCGTTGCCCTGAAAAAAGAAGTTATATTTTTGGTGCTTATTATTCAGTTAAAGTCAGCTGGAGGGCCAGCGAAGTCGTGGCTTAATGCTAACAATACGAAGGGACATGACGAAATCAGCCATTACATCAACAGGATTAACCGCTTTCTGATAGGCTGTGCGGAGGCACAGAGGGAACCAGTGTAGGTGAGCCACCATGGCGACCGCGAGCCATGGTGGCTCACCGGGTAGAGTGTACGTGTTGTGAGTTCCCATCCCGATACATAGCTGGATAAACGTGAGGCGTTCATAGTAAAGCGCTCCGTTTGCTAGCCCTAGAGAAGTGCTACGTAAGAACAAGTCCATTTGCAAGTCTGATCTAGGCAGGGCCCGGGACCTGCCAGGCCCGTCAGGCCCGCGGCCCACGATGCCCGTCACATGAACCTTTAGGTGGACTAGCGTGGCGTGTCATTGCTATCGGACCACTGGCTTTTCCGAAAGCAACCCTTCTTCCTGTATTCGTAACACACGTGTTCTAGTGGGGGCTGTGCGCCTTTTGGAAAACTAACAAAAAGCCTAGCGGTTGTCTTCTGTTTGTTTTTGCTGGTTAAACCTTCTTCACAATGCAAGTCTTCGACCTTCGACCTGAAGTTCTCGAACACACGGTGAGGTCTCTTAATGGCGTGACTGAGGTTGCCGCTCAACGCGAGCCGCTATTTTCGTGTCGGGAGTGGATATTTTCTGGTGGCTTCAGTATTTATGGAAGTCAGATAGGGTTTTGTTTCTCCCCTCTTTAGATTTTTTTCCCATGTTGAGACAGACGTTGAGCTGATCAGCTGGCTGCCTGTTTTCTGGAACCTGCCCTATTCAACCCTTGCTGTGGGGGGGGGGTCACGTGGTGACACAGGGTAGCGTCAATAGATTATATGGACACTATCAGCACGTTATCAGAACAGATATGCTAAATGATGAAGTCCAGGGCCATTGTACACTATGGCTAATGAGGGAGATTATATATGCAGTGAATGGTTTTCATAAGGACAGTTTTAGTCACCCACTGTGTGAGATCCACATCCTCAGTCTTCCGCAAAAAAAAAGCTTTTTTTTTTTTTAATCCAAGACATCCAACTCTGATTTCTCAATTCAGACCCATTCCCATCACTTGCTATATTTTCAAACTCATTGCCGATAGTCTCGACGGGGTCATGGGGAGATGATTTTTTTTTTAAATGAGAAACCTTGTGTGTAATTTTCCGTGACGGGGAATGCTAGTGTGATTGAAGATGGAAGGTCTCCGCGGCTGTACAATCTTAAACCACTGAGTCCATCACCAGTGAGAACCTGGACGCTTATTTTGGTGTGTTCTGTCAAGGATCGCGTGCTGCTTATCGATGAGCAGACGACCGCAATGGCGGGAAATCCATCTGAGGTGCTCTCGACTTTCGACGCACCGTCAGCATTTCAACCCGGATGACGTGTTCTGCCAGCGTCTCCTTTCCTGCTGTTATATCGAGTTACCTTTAAGTTGTTCTAAGCGGAGCAGGCTGAATGCAGCTGTGGAGAAAAAAATTACGAGCTGAAATGAGCAATCGGTCCCAGAACAGGAGTTGTAGGTAGTTCAGTTTGACTCAGGTGTGCTGTGGATTATATTGTGGACATGACAAACCAGGGCATATGGAATGAAACATTCTCATCGACATGAACTATGAACATGCCAAAGCAGTGACAGTATTAAAAGTGTGTGTAGCACTTAGAACTTATTTTTATACCAGTAAAAATACACGGACACTATTTGTAAAGTTGTTTTGCATTTTTGAATGCACTGTATTGCAGTAATTTACCAGGAAATGCCAAACCTGCTCTATGATGCTGAATCATAAATGGTTTTAAAATGGACTCTTAACTTAATGTCGGGTGTAAAAGTCAAAGTGTGAAGTGTAGCGGGCCGCACCGTGAGAGGAACTGCTAAAAATGATTCTGATGTCATGATCCATAATTGCCCTGATGAAATGAATAAAAGCAAAAGCATTTGGAAAAAATAGAGACTGGTGTGCCGCGAGTTACTGCTCACAAATGGACATTTCAACACCCAACATGGAGACCAAGAACGACGGTCCCTTTGTCGATAGACGCTTGATAATGTTGGTCTTTAGTGAGAATGTATTGGGATTCATTTACCGTAGTGAGAGGGAGGCATGGCTCACTGGGTGGTGCGGTCGTTTAGCGGATGGAAGGTTGCAGGTTCAATCCCCAGCACCCGCAGAGAAGCGTGTCAAAGTCCCTCTGAGCAAGACAGGGTTCTTGGAAATGGTGACCAATGACAGCTGAGAAGGGCTCCAGTTCCCCAATGACCCAATTTCGGATAAGCTGTGGACGCTGGAAGGATGGTATAATGGCAGGAGAACATATGATTACAGTGTATTTTGAACAATTACATTAAATTTGAAAAAATGAGATGTGCTGCCCGAGGGCTCCTAATCTGGCAACCATAAAATGTTTCCACTCAGGCATTATAATATCTTACTACTGATAACACATTAACAGATGAGTCATTTAGCATTAATGAAATATGCCTTTCAACTACTGCTGAGGTTGTCATTTTATAACTTTATCTAAACCGACGTGAGCTGACTTCTTTTTCAAATTATAGCTTTTCAGTTACTTTTCTCAACTGCTTGTAGACAGTGAGCAAATCCAAGGGTTGTGACTTTCACACAGTTGTCATATTACGTCTCCGTCAACGTTAGCCACAGCGAGCTAGCTAATGTCACTCCTAGCTAATACGTCCGGGAACACCGTATATCTCTCGTCTCCGGAATTCTTCTAACTTCGTCACCAGATGTACTCCGAATAGGGTGATTGAGAGGAAAAAATGCAGCGGTTAAACTCAGAATGTCCGGATATCATAATATCTTTACTTGGTCATTGGCAGACAAATTAATTCCTTGTAACTCCTGGGGCGTTGTGACTTCCTTGACTCAATCCTCCTGAAATAGCCTAGCACTCCATCTAGTGGTTGAACTTGGAACATAACAAGATCCAAGATAGGTAACTTTCAGTTCCTGTGAACCTCAAATGAACATTTTCTGTGCCTTTAAGACATATGTGGGGGGAAAAACCCTCAGGAATTGCATGTTAGGCCCGAGTCTTACTCCCCATGCTGTGGGGATAGTATCACCTCTTATTAAATCTTCTGATATATCCTTCTCGGCTGCTTTAGATCAGTGGTTCACCATCAGGTCCTGGGGTTGATTCACCTTTTGTTGCCCTTTTTCTAGTTGTTGACAACAGCTGGACCAGCACATGTGATACAGGTGCAGAACACCACTTGTGGATATGTTGCTCAACCAAGAGACACACCATGTCTTGATCGGGCCTCCGTCATTTTATCTCTCACTGGACGTTATATGCAAACTAGAATGAATATATATTTTCAAAATGACAAATTAGACTCGTTCCGTTATCAAAACATTCGACACGCTTTTCCACAAGGGTTGGGATCAAACCTGGGATCAAACCTGCAACCTTCTGATCACCAGACGACCACGCTGCCCAATGAACCGTGACCGGCCCTGTACTAAACGCTTACTCTGTTTTCAAAAGGGCTGAGAGTGAAAGTTATTTGGGAAATACTGATCAAGTGGTAACACATCTTGGTGGGCCGGGTCTGAGCTGCGTTTGCAAGGGACTTGACTTAAAATCAGATTTCCCATGGATGTGAAAAAATTTAAAGCATCCCGTACTATTTGTTTTTTTTACATCTCATGATTAGTCCTGGGCGGAGTGTGGAGGGGTCAAGGCCGGATACCCTCACCGATACCCAGCAGAGGGATCAAACTTGCGATGTCTGGCTCGTCGTTTCTCAAATCACACACTCTACCGCTGATCTACCGCGGCCCCGATCATCTCACCAAAGTGAATCCTTTTTTGTATTTAAACTGTAATTTGTTGCTGTATCTATGTATAAATACATTAAATAAATAGTCAGAATCACAGGGAATAAACTTCAAGTGTTTATTTTAAACCAGGGATGCCATAGACTGAACTCTGTCAAGGTAAGGGAGCCACTTCCTGTGAAGGACCTCCTTGTTATGTATTGATGCTCTAAGGTGTCAAACATGACGGGCGTAAAAGGCAAACTATTCATATGTCATGAATATTGCAGTCGTGTTATCTCTGCATTTTTATTTATCTTCACTGAGCTGTGGACAAAAAACTATGCAAAGCTTGCAACAACTCCATGCTGTGGAAGAACCAATATAAATGCTATTGCTATTCATGTTCCGAGTCTATTTTCAGCACACTTGGTGGTCGAGTAGTTAAGTGATACAAAGCCATTATCACTCTCCCTGGGTGCTTCCAACGAGGGATATCAGAAATTGTTCCCTGCTTTCTCAAGCGAGTGACTGATTTCCAAGAGGATGCTAATGAATCCCCTGATACCATTTCGACACAAGTGCATCAGGTGCTCTTTCTATTCTATTCTATTCTATTCTATTCTATTCTATTCTATTCTATTCTATTCCATTCTCTGTCCTGCTTTCCAGTTTGCTGCTATAAACACTGCAGCCTTCCCCCCTGTGGGAGTGATAAAATGTTTTTTTAAATCTTATATATTATATAATTTTAACGCATTTTCTCTGTTTTCTATCAATGTGCATGTCTGATGTGAGATTTTTCTTTTCAAATTCTGAAATTAAACGTGAGCAAGAATGAAAGACTCGGACACAGGATGTGTCGTCAGTCTGAAAGGGGGCGGGCGGTGGGGAAACCCATGTGACAAATACCGGAAGTGATTTAAGTCTGAAGTCTCTTCTCTGGACCGCATCTATTCGAATACAACACGACATTTATGTCAGTGTTTACTCTGTAAGACACGTTTATCTATCTGCACACATATATTTCCAACGGTGGATGTGACTCCACGCATGATGGCCGGAGGTATGTTGGAGTTAAATGGTGAGCATTCAGTATCTGACGTTAAACTTGTTGGTAGAGGGATTGTTTGGTTAAACTAGGGTATGCTACGTTGTTTAGCACTGAGTTTAGATCCTGACGTTTGTCCCGTCGTGGGGCCGATACTCACGACGGGCTAACTAGCTAACTTAATCCACAAAAGGTCAACATTTATATACTTCATGGTCATCTCGTATCTAAAAAGTCGATAAATTGTGAGCTGTGCGGCTACAGACTTGCCCAGTAGGGACCCTCGTTTCAAATCTACCATATGTCACCGTTTACTAGTTCTGATATTTGTCTTGTGGAACAGTGGTTGAGTCTGTTGATGTTCTCACATGTGTTTAAAGGCGATGTTAACTCTTTTAAAGCCTAGCCTAGCTTAACAACCGAGAGATGTTCTTCTTGATCCTTCGGCGGTTAGCAAACAACGGTGTGTTGCATTACCGCCTATACATAGAATTGACTGTAACTTGGAACTGTTGTCAATATAGAAAAGCTTTCCTCGGAACTTATTTTTGGAAAGATCACGTCAGGCAAATCTTAGCTTTATTTATTCAAGGCTCAGTATCTCTTCTCTCCATAACCCTTCTCTCAGTGTCATATTTTTGACATTAAATTAAACATGCTACCAAGGTTCACAACATACACATCCTCCTGTGTTATCTTTTCCTGGTTTACACAATGTACTGTTTAATCCTGTTCGACCAAACTATAGTAAGGCCTCAACATCTATGTGTTTGCCAATATAAATGGCACTTACTGGACATCACAAAGCACACTTAGTAATGTTGGACATCGAAAGCTCTACCTCTCATTGATGTGGTGCTGTGCCAAGATATCTTGTCTAAATTGATAAATATCATCAGTAAAGGGTACGTTTAGGCCTAAGTCTGCTGTGTTACTGTTCGATATGTGAAAAGCCTTGAGCCAGATTGATTTGATGATGATGATAAGTCTCCAGTGTGAATATTGCCAAATGTGGCATCACTGGCAATGTATTGACAAAAATATAGATGTTGAGGCAACATTTGTTTGTTATGCTTGACATGAACTCACCCTGGACAATCGATGAACATGCATATAAAGCAAAAAATAATCTGCTACTCCAAATTATTATTCAAATAATTCGCTCCGAATATGAAATGTATATCGACTGAGAAAGGTCTGTTTTACATGTCACCAATAGTCCCCACGGTGTGGGGATGGACACGGACTTGGATGGAGCTTGGGGTATTAAGGCCAGATGCCCTTCCTGCTGCCCTGTGGTGGATTCAAACCCGCTGCCTCTGGCTCGTCAGTTCCCAAAGCAAGCATGCTAACCACTGAGCTACTGCAGCTTCTAAATCCCCATTAAATGACCATTCTTTTATTTTATCAACAGCCTTATGTAATTTCTTCACAATAAATTCCAAATCCTTACCCTCTTCCAAATTGCTCTGTCATCTGCAAAAAGAAAACTCCATT
Source organism: Regalecus glesne (assembly GCA_900302585.1). NCBI lineage: Eukaryota > Metazoa > Chordata > Actinopteri > Lampriformes > Regalecidae > Regalecus > Regalecus glesne. The sequence goes on along the minus strand of OMLC01096558.1, from coordinate 5,468 downwards.
CTCCAGAGTCAGAAAAACATCATTTATCATCATGGAGAATAACTAAAGACTCACTATGTTGCCTTGAAGTCGTCCATTTTCCACTGCAGCATTTTCCTCTCTATACTGGAATTGATCCTCCATATGAAAATGCCTTGAACCACCTTTACATCAGGCCTTCAAGCTTAACTTAATTAATCTCTCCCACACCATGCCACAGGCTTTCTCTATGTGAACAAAAATATGCATGCCAAATGATTATACACTATTTAACTTTTTATTTTACTCTGTAATTTTTTGTCATGACTTTTTTTTAAGTCAGTAATGATAAATATCTGCAATGGGTCAAGTCAGCACTCAAATCTTACCATAGAGTTTGACCATGAAATGGTGTTTTCTGAATGGATAGCCATTATCTGGGGGTAGGTGGCCTCAAACTGGGATATTGCCCCAATGCTACTGATTGAAAAGTTTCTTTGGCCATTTTCAACATGATTGTGATGTGTCTGTTTCCAGGATCGACTCTTCCCCTCTCCTGTCTACGTCTCCTGGTGCCACCACTTCAGCTGGTCTCTGCAGCCATCTGGCAGACTGTGAAGCAGAGAGTCGTGGCTGATTATGGGTTGCTTGAGGAGTTTGTTTCATTGGTCACTGATGTTATTCCTGAACTTCTTACACCGCGACAGAGAGCTGAACTGATCTTTGGCCTCAGAGCACGGGTAAGGGTGAAGCAAAGCAAAAGAGTTGTGTTTTTATTTTTTTCAAAAGTATTGTAAAGTCTTTTATGCATGCTCAGTAACCCAGGTAAGGGAATTTAGAAAAAAGACCTCAAGTCTAAAGAGGTCACCTGTATGAGTGACGAAATGTTTTTGAATAAACCTCTTATCCAGTTGAACCGATTCACCTTTCCTCTTTGGCTGTTCTCTTCTCTTCTTGCCTGGCAGCTCCATATTCAGCATCCTTCCCCCAGTATGCTCAGCCTCTCTTCTCTGCTCATCTCCAAACCATCCAACCTGAGGTGTTCCTCTTACTACTAATACTGCTTTCAGCTTCCTCCAGTAGGGGTCGCCATAGAAGATCATCCATCGTCATCTTATCCTGTCCTTTGCTACTTCCTCAGTCCTAATATACTTGTTCCTAATCCTGTCCTTCTTTGTCACTTCCAATGAAACTCTTAGAATCTTCAGCTATGCCACCTCCAGCTCTGCCTCCCATCTCTTCATCAGTGCCACTGTCTCCAAACCATACAGCATAGCTGGTCTCACTACCAACTTGTAAACCTTCTCTTTCACTCTTGTCGGTACCCTTCCGTCACAAATCACCCCTGACAGTCTTCTCCACCCACTCCACCCTGGCTGCACTCTCTTCTTCACCTCTCCTCCACATTTCCCAATCCTTTGAATACTTGACCCCCAACCTTCATCACCTCTACTTACATCCTCACCATTCCGCTGTCCTCCCCTCTTGTTGACATATGTTTTCTGTCTACTCCTATTGAATGTCATCCCTCTCCTCTCCAGTGCATACTTCCACCTCTCTCCTCAACCTGCTCCCTACTCTCATTACGGATCACAATCCAGCGTTAGATTTGCAAACAAGAAAGGGCTCGGAGCCCATCCTTGATTTAATCTCACCCGATTGATTGCCATTGTTGCCCCTTAATTGCAGCTGATCCTGGAGTTGTGCCGTTCGGAGGCAACCGCTAACCTGCTGTCAGTTCAGCCACATTTAGACAGGATGCAAACCCTCAGATCCCTGTGGGATGTAGAGGTGGGTCTAAATCTAATTTATTAACAAAAGTAATTACACGATGCCCCGTAACCTATATTGATGTATGACACCAGTAACTAACGGTAGAGATTCTCATCTTCCTCTGATTTTTTTTTTTTCTTGCTGTTATTTCCACCAATGCCTTGATTGCATCTAAGCTATTACCGCTAATACAGATATAACTTCAAAAAGGGGGAGTAACACAGACACTTTTGCATCACGGAACACCTAAGTGACCACTGTTGTTTTGACTCGTGCTCTGTTGCAGACCGAGAATGTGGATCTAGAAATATCTGATTCCCATTTTCTGGGTCTTGTACACATTCTGCTGAGAAACCCTGAGGAGAGAGATAGCTTTTTCCAGGTTAGTGTTTTTTGCATAACGTAGTTTCCAACCTCATTTATTTGCATTAATATTATTTTCCTCCATATCCCAGGAAGTTTTCCCACAAGAATTTGGACCCAGTTATGATAAAGCAATACATGAATTGATGTGGCAGTTTTTATCCAGACTTGAACAGGTTCTTCCTGCCCAAACCTTTCAACAGGTAAGCGTCAGACAAGCGGTCGAAATAGCCAGTTTCACACTTTTGACGATGATTATTTTTTTTAGATAGATTTCCAAAACGTTCGCCCAATGCTGTAACTCTCTTTGTTTTAGACGGAAGCCCTACTCAATGATGCTTCAGCCGTGCTCAAGGAAACCATGAAGAATGCATTCCATCCACAGGAGCTGAAAATTCTGCTTGAATATCAGAAGGATTTACACCAGCTGGGAGACAATGGTGAGCATCTTAGGATCAGGAGGAATTATTTGTGTAATGGAATAACTGAACAGATAGTAGTGAAGTGGGACATTTATTGTTTTTTTGCTTATCATTTGATACGTTTGCCATTAGAGCTGAAAGGATTTAAGTATCATGTCCATGGATAGTTTGGTAGCACTGAGAACAGAAATTAAGCCTTCCATTGTTACACTCGAAACAGAAGCTTAACAGGAACACTTTTTACATGTCACAATGTGTCCCCACATCGTGGGGGGTGGACATGGGTTTATATGGAGTTTGGGGGGGATTAAGGCCGGATACCCTTCCTGATGCACGATTTTTACCACTGAACTTGATTTAACACCATGCTATTAATATAGCCGCACAATAATTCAGTAGGATCTGTCGGGGCCAACACTTGTGATCACATTTAATGGCAGTAATTAAGTAATTTAAGTAATTTTCCCTCGTCTCATTTCAGACTCTCGTGCTAACGACACCTGCATCTTGTCAGCCTTGTGCCTTCCTCCCGTGGAAAGAGTGGTGATCGTCAATGAGCAAATAGAACTGGATACAGGGGATACCCATGTGTATACGGTCTGCACGGAGACGGAGGGTGAATCTCAAAAGAACTACTTTTACACGGGGGGAACTGCGGATCCAAAAAGATGTCCGGATGACAAGCAGTGCTTTAGACTCCATGGTGTGAAAGTAGAGGATGATACTGGGTCAGTGATGGAATTTGTTGAAGACACTGAGCCTTCCTCTGCGAAAAGCCATGGTGTTCCTGTGAGTGCTACTGAAGAAGCAGCAGGCATTGCGGGCATAGGGACAGAGACTGCAGGAGAACCTGGTATAATTGTAATTGAGGAGAAGGGATTGGTGACGGTGCTTGACGGGCTGACGAGTGGAGCCAAGGATGTCCCGAAGAAGACAAGCGGAGAATGTGACCACGCAAAGAGTTATTCTACAAAGGCAGTCTTTGATATTCCGACTTCAAGAAAGAGTCAGAAACAGGAGATGGACTGTGTCGTTTTACTGGAAAGACTCGATGTGGCTTTGCCTTTACGACCAAGATCGGTGAGACCAAACCGGGGTCTCAAGATGAAAACCTATCTGTCGCAGAGGAGGAAAGCCCTTAAGGCACGGGGACATAACGGCAACAGCAAAGCGCCCGGTATCCAAGGCTCCACCAAAAGTGACCAGACGATGGACAAAATGCACGGTAAGATGGCGAGTCGTGCCGTGTTGTTGGAACAACACGCAAGTCAGCATTCAAAGCACCGGGCCTACACATGTTCGGAATGTAGAAGAAGGTACAAGAGCCTGAGCTACTTGCAGAAACACAAATGCCCAAGTCAAAGTCTAAAAGATCTGTCAAGATGGAAAAGTAGCCGAGAAGTGGTGGGGGGGAAATCAAGCCCAGCTGTCAAGGAGGAACAAACCTCTAGCGGGATTCCTTGTGTCGAGTCTGAAGATTTCCTGCCGGAGGCCAGCATACAAGAATCCACCCGGTCACTCTCCGCAGACAGAGGGTCCGCCAAAGAACCCGGACACGCAAGCCCCGAGGACGACAAAACCGCACTCAAGGGTCCTTTCTACTGCCCTTACTGCGGCATAGAGTTCAAGTGCAAGCAGACTTTTCGCTACCACCTGAGGAATATTTGCTACACGGAGCAACAGGTGGACCCGCAGACGGCCAAGAACGCAAAGCAGTGTTTCAAATGCGATGACTGCGAAAAGGCCTTCAAGTTTAAATCGACGCTGGAATCCCACAAACACACCCACAACCCGCTCTACTGCGAGATATGCATGAAGCTGGTGCGTGACCCCGAAGCTTTGGCGATGCACAAAATCTCCCACACGCCTTTTCAGTGCAACCTCTGTCAAGACAATTTCCGTGTTTTCAAGGCCCTTTACAAGCACTACATTGACGTGCATAAGCCTAGCGGGCCATTTGTTTGTGCCCACTGTCCGTCGACTTTTAACACTTTGAAGCAGTTCATCAGACACGAGTGGAAACATACTGGTCATCAACCCTTTCAGTGCCCCAACTGCCCCAAACGATTCCGGTCCTACTCGGACCTGGTGGAGCATCAGAAGAAACACACCAAAGAGTATCCTTTCCTCTGCTGGGAGTGTGGGAAGAAGTTCAGGCACAGCATCACACTGAAAAGGCACGTGGAACGAGAACATAATCCCAGCAAACCCGTACCTGACAAGCCGCTGACCAAATTCTCTTGTGCCCAGTGCGGGAAGTCCTTTGCCTCGAAGAGGGGCTTCCTCAAACATGAGAACTTTCATCACAAGGGGTTGCAGTTCCCATGTGAGTACTGTGGAAAGGGCTTCTCCGGGAAAGGCTCGCTGGTGAGGCATACCTTAATCCACACGGGAGAAAGGCCTTTCAACTGCTACGAATGCGGCAAGAGTTTTAGGTCCGCCTCGGAACTGAAAGTACATAAACGATACCACTCGGGCGAAAGGCCGTTTACGTGCAGCTTGTGCAGCAAGGGCTTCGTGCAGTCATGTTTTCTCACCCTGCACATGCGAACCCACACCGGGGAGAGACCGTATGTTTGTGACATCTGCGACAAGGGCTTTTCAAGTTTGCATGGGCTGAAAAGACACAGGAAGCTTGTCCATTCATAGTCGTCGCTGTCTTTTTGCTCGTTTTGGAGAACGGCAAACGGACTCATTTTTATACAGCACTCTCCTAGTCTAGGAACCTCTCTGCGCTTTCAAATGTCTCCCATTTACCTGAGCATTGGGGGGGTTGTTGAATACAGATGCCCTCTCATGACTCCCCGCAGTGGGATCAAACCCACAGCACCTGACTTGGAGGCACACACTTCTACCACTGAACAATATCATAGTGATAAAAACATCTCTCTCAATAAATACATGTCTGGGTGAACCAATTCAACACTATGGCAAAATTATACAGTGGGTCTA
>OMLC01096552.1:0-16982 GCA_900302585.1 Regalecus glesne | reverse complement strand
TATACACACACACACACACACACACACACACACACACACACACACACACAAACACACACTTTCCTGACGTAGAGCCAGCCCTCGCGCAAGCGCAGCCAATCTGGGCGCTGCGGGCAGGCGAGCCTTCATGAGACCGACCCCTCATTTGACTGTAAAAGCCTCCCCAGCTGCAGTCATGTGACAGTAAATCTACTACTAGCACCCGCTAACACACACAAACACATACTAACACATGCACAAACTCAGTCTCTCACACACTTTTTATACACTGCCAATGAGCGCTTACATTTGCAATGCAAGCCTCGTTACTCTTTCACATGCCGCTGTATTCCATTGACAGTTCATCGTGGAGTGTTGACGCCATTCAGCAGAACTAAACGGACTATTCATCTGGTCATAGAGGAGCAGTTAAAGAAAGGTAAGAGTGACTTTGGCCGTTTCGATCATAGGGCATTTCAGCAGGCTGAAAATGATTCTTATTCCGAGAGAATTTGGATTTTAGTTGTGGGTCAACTGTTCGCACCGGAAAGCCAACAACTCCTTGGTGTGAGTGGACTGACTGATCAAAAAACACTGAGCATTTCAAAAATTCACCATCACCAGAAGTATTAATTCAAATAGACATGTTTGCCACCCTTTAGTGGTGATATTCCATAAATATTGATTGGAGCACACACCTTAGTCAATAATGCACTATAGTAATTCTTTACTCAAATAACTATCATTAAAGTAAGTTTGATTACGGCTACTGATGTGCCGACTAGTAACGAATCGACTGGGTAATTCTTGCGTATTGTTTACAGATCGTAGTTTGCTCTGTTTATCGCACATCAGAAGGCTTTGACAGCTTACCGATGTTCACCATGGCAGGGTTACTCTTAGACTTATTCTACAGAAGAGGGCGCCCGATCATTCCCCCCTTTTTATGATTTTTTTTCGTTTTTAATAGCTTCTCTTTACTCTGTTCACCCATGCGTTGACAGTCGGTGTTATGAAGTGTATTTGATTATTTGTGGAATAATTATTTGATAGTATTTATTTTAAGAAACCTTGTAGCTAATCTGATAATCAAACTATTATTAAATTTAGTGCACGTCAGTGTAGAGATGGTGCCAAGCCTCTACATTCATAGATAGATGGATGGATGGATGGATAGATAGATAGATAGATAGACAGATGGATGGATGGATAGATAGATATATCAGTTTGTGTGTGTGGGCACCAGATCAACTCTTGGTAGTAAAACGTGTGTATAGCAAAAGTCAAAGCCGTGAAATAGACAGAGATAAACTTTTGCTGAAATGTCTGCAGAGCAATATTTGAGTCATATCGATGATTGTGGTGGGGGAGTGAGAGCCATGAGTCCACATGGCCACGTTGTTTCTACTTTGCAGACCAACGGGGCGCACCAGCAGATTCCTATTAACCCTTTCCTTACATTTGCCTTCAGCCTCAGGCCAAAGCCTGAATTAGGTTGAAGCTGTCAGTCATTAGTCGTTCTGTTACATATCCATTGTGTTGTCACTTAAAAAAACGATATACTGCTGAATCATGACTAGCGCTGGTTGGTAGAGAGGTGCACTAAAGTATCTCATTATGAATATTGATTGACATACAGATACTTTTGTTGAGATATATTCTCTCACTGTATCTATCTATCTGTTTGTCTGTCTGTCTATCTATCCAAATGTCTATTTGTCTGTCTATCTATCTATATGTCTTATCTATCTAGAGTATGTGTATACACCAGTTGACAACAGTTATAGTTCTATGGCTCATGTTTAAGTCTGCATGTCATAGAATGTTTCTGTTTTCTTACTTTCATGCGCAGTCTGCTTGATTAGTATTATCATCTCTGTAAGGTTCAATTGTAATGTTTTACTTATTTTTCTTTCTTTCAGCAATATGTGGTCTTGTTAAATAAGGTGATTAATAATTTTACTGCCTTCTTTAGATCAAGAAATGCTGTGGTTTTACTTGATAAATGTAACACATGCAGCCAATACATAGTCACATACCTTTTTTGAAAGGTTTGATTTCAAAATAGAATTCCAAAGCCTCATAAATGATCCTCTCTACATTTTATTACCTGACATGTTAGGATTTTAAATTTGGGAGTTTATTGAAATGGATATTCACTCTCATTTTTGTGCAGAACCACAAGACTAGATGCTTTCTGTTGATGAATACATTCTCAAGGTGAACACTCAAGGATACAGTTGACTTCAAAGCCATGTTTTCTTTTGCTATACTTTCATGTCATACACAGTAAAAAAATCCCTCTTTTACAGGGAGAAAGAAGATTACGGACGAAATTCTTTCATCCAAAAGAATAGCTGGATCTTCATAGCAGAACAAAGAAGTCTCACTAATAGTAATCCGCTTAGGAATGGTGGATCACTTGCCACTTGGCGAGGAGACCTTCCTGTACTACAACGGCTCTCCAGCGTCTGACTACAACCACCTCAGCCACCACAGCATAGGCAGTGTGTCGCCGGACGACATGGTAACCGACACAGGAATATACCATCATCATCATTACCAGGGGGCAACACTCTCCTCCTCACCATTTGTCTCCGAGGATGACTTGAGTGACTCCTCCAGCCCTAGCTCCTCTCTCTGCTCCAGCCCTGAGTCCTCATCATCGTTGTCTCCGCACCTGCAGTACTCCCGGTGCGAGAGCCGGGGCAGGAGTAGTGGGAGCAGTTCTTCTGGAGGAGAGAGCCAGGATGGGCTGTTGGACCTTCTCCTCTCACAAAACTCACGTGCCACCTCGCTGGGCTCTGGCAGCAGTAACAGTGGCACTACCAGCAATAATGACATCTCCCTCACTGCTCCATCTTCTTCTCCAACTTTATCCCCTCAATCTCCACCTCCATCTTCTGCCACCACACTGTTACCCATGGGTCTGGCATGGGAGTCAAAGAGGGAGCAAAGGCTGAGCCTGCTCCAGCAACAAGTCAAGGAGGATGGCTATGAGTTCCCTGTCTTCATGGATGACCTGCAGGACCCTTCGGTGCTCCTCTTCCAGCCCACCCTGGAGGAGATTGAGGAGTTCTTAGAGGAAAACATGGTGGTAGGAACAGAGAAGGAAGAGGAGGGGAGCGATAGAGGGATGTCGCCAGTGTCAGTGGACACAGCGGTGGAGAGTCCTTGTATAACAACAGGCGAACTTGGATTCATGTCTGAGAACTTGGATCAAACTGTGCCAATGGCATGCAGCACTGCTGCCCCTTCCCCAACCTCCTCACGCTATACAGAGACCAAACAAATAGCATCAAAGTCTGAAACAGACAACCTACTACCTGACATGGAATCTAGCTCTTTCTCTAGTTGTGTTGATGAGATTAAGCAGGAGAACTGCATGTCACAATCAATCTCACCAGAGAATTCAGGTGATCCATCCAGCGTGCCTGTTATCCTACAGATCCAGCCCATACAGATCAAACAAGAGCCCAATGTGAATCCTTTATCAAACAGTGTCACCCAGCAGCCCTGTTCCCAGCAAACCCAGCCCCAGCAAGCCCCATCAGACATCAAAATAGCCCAGCTCCTGGTCAACATCCACGGGCAGACCTTTGCCTTGGTCCCTCAGTTGGTGCCTCCAGCAAATGTAACCAACATAAGCACAACAGCAGCTGCCAGCTCATCAAAATTTGTCCGGATCGCACCGGTGCCCATTGCTGCTAAGCCCATGGGGCTCGGGGATGGGGGTGTAGGAGGATGTTCGGCCACAGGGTTTCTCATGGGAAGTCCAAAATATCAGAAGAGCACGGTAGCGGACCTTATAAAGATGCACAAATGTTCTTTTCCAGGCTGTAATAAGATGTACACAAAGAGCAGTCATCTGAAGGCTCACCTCAGGAGGCACACCGGAGAGAAACCATTTGCCTGCACATGGCCTGGCTGTGGATGGAGGTGAGGACAGCTATGATGCTGTTGGATTAAATTGTTGGATGAATGAGCTCAGAGAGAGAGATGAGTGATTGGCCGGGGGTATGATTTATTTTTAATGAGATGGAAAAAATAAACTGATATAAAAAAATTTAAAAAACAGAATTTAGCACTTGATTGGATGAATGGAAGGGGGCATAGCTGAGTGAGAAGAGCAGTCATCTGGCGATTAGAAGATTGCAGGTTTGATCCCCGCACTTGTAGAGAAACATGTTGAGGTATCCTTGAACAAGACACTGTTACGCTGTTGCTCTGCCCTGTGATGGACTGGCGACATGTCCAGGGTGTTTTTCTGCGACCCGACTTCAGATAAGTGGTTGACAGATGAATGGCTGGATGATGGATAAAGGAAAGGGTAGATTTTCAAAATGGGTGAAGGGGTAGATCATACTGGTTTGTTTGTTGAGGTACACGTTTAAATGGGGTTGAATAAATAGAGTTGTGTTGATGCTCATTGACAAAGAATGTTAAAGCACTTGTTGGTGCGGGGTTGTATTAAAGATGTGAAAATGGATCTAGATGATTTTTTTAAGGAATTAAACCAAAAAGTGACCTCAGGGTCCTTTTAGTGTTGCAGTTGACTTGCACTTGAATGCTAGGGGTAACTTTTTAAATGATGAAGTTTTGCACACAGTAAATGAATCAAGCCTTTCTTGACCATATCCATGTTGAATGCTTTCAAAGGTCTTAATGGTATAAGATCCTAATTTCCAATCCTTTTTGGGATAGAATGGGATAGAATTTTGGTTGATGTAGCCCAACTTCAGAAAAGCCAGATCTGGAGTTCATACTCCAGATCTATTCATCCTAACTGTATTAAATAATTCCATGTTTGGTTGTAATGGTTGCGTGTGTATGTATGTGCGTGTCTGTTTATTTGTTCCATAACAGAGTTGTAGATTAGATAGAAAAGCTTTTGAAGTTCCCTGCATGCAGACTTTGCCCCCTGCAAGCTATGCCACTTGTTTGCTCTCTGTCTGCAACCACTTAATACAAACACATGCTGTCTATCTCCGCAGTCTCTCTCTATGTCTCTCACACTCAGTAACACATACACATCCTCTTGCTCAGTCCATCTTTTCCCTCCTAATAAACACGCACTTCAATTTTTCAGAAAAAAAATCAATGCATTTGATTATGATACTTGTATTTGACACAGCCTTTTATGGTTTCATGGTACATCCCTTTAATATTCAGTCCATGGTATATTTGGTCAAGTTAGTCTGCAAGGAAGTTTGAGCGACTTACTATTCAGTCACTTCTTTATTTCACCATAAAGGCATTTCCACAAAAAATCCAGTGTCTAAATTTGAGAGACCAGATTTCAAATGCCAGCTCTCTAAGCCCTTTTTGAGTCTGCCTATATCTGTAGATGTGATTGCAGGACAATATTTTGGTGGCTGTCTGTCTCTTAAAGACTATCTAGAACTGTGGCTTTTGGAAGATTGTGTGAGTGTGTACTTATGCGTCCACCTGTGTGTGTGTGTGAATAGTGAATCTGATTAGTATGGTCCAGCTCAGCGATAACTTCAACCTTCAGGCTAGAGTTTATCAATGACCTGAATATTTCCAAAAACACCAGCTGGGTAGATTTTGGCACATCTCCCAGAGGTATAAAGCTATTCTGGCTGCAAGCATTTTAAATATCTCAGATGTTGCACATATTAAGTAACACACTCACTAACAATATATTGAGACAAGAAACCGCTCGTAGAGGTGTCAAATATACTTTTGTGCCATGGCACATTTAAGTCAAGTTAAGATATAAATTGCTTTAGGTGTGGCTGAATTCAGAGTTCTGTGTTCGCTCAGCTGCTGAATACTGTCACCACAGGAAAACATGTCACAGTCAGGCACCATTACCAGATAATGTGTGCTTTGCCAGGTTGTCACAGGCTTAGAAAGGCAGCTTGCTGCTCAGTTCTTGTACAACTTAGCACTGCTTACCTAGAGGCCCTGTGGTAAAGGTCTGCCTAACATGAAGAACAGGACACACCAGGAACCCTCAATATGAACATCCAAGTCCATGTTCATCCCCACAAGTTGGAGACTAAACGTGATGCATATAATAAATCACTCTACTTATCAGGGACTTTCAATATGATTGCAATTTGATAAAATTATTGTTTCTAAAGAGTAGACTAAGGAACCACTGGAACTATGAGATGCATCTAGCATTGTAATTACTTTTAAATTTCACTTTGTCTTCTTGGTCTTGTTCCAGTACGTAATCCGACTCAGGATCCAGGGGTTTTTATTTTTTCCTTCAGGAGATTATTTCTGAATGTATAGTAATGGTAAAAAAACATGTTTTATCAAATAAAAATACCTTTTCATAATAAAATGCCAACTATCCACCCTGAGCTCAACATGCCAACTTAGAAATCAAACAAAAAGGGCAATGTGCAACTACATTCTAATTTTACTGTCATCCCCATAAAAAGATGGATAGATGGATGGATGAACAGACAGACGGACAGACAAACCTAGTTGTGTAAAACCCAACTCTCCCAACTTTAACTTTAAGGAGTCTGTCTTCTCTTGTGCACTCTTCCAGTTTCCGCTGGATCAGTGCTGTAATATAAACTGCAATATAGAGTCAATGCCTCTCTGCTTTTCTCCCCTGGGCCAGGAAATAGAGGTGAGCTAGGCAAACATCCACCGCTGGCTTTCTGTAACATGAGAATAGGTCCATATGTTGTTTACTTGTGCAGAAAAAGCTTCTGGAGTTCCACTGGCTGTGACCATGCAGATAACTTACTAAGACACTTATTTTCTCTGTTGATCTCTCATTAATAGCTCTTCTTTATTGAATGATATTTTGTACAACACATCAGTCTCTCCTGCTGCTCTCTATTGCATTCTCTCTCTTCCTCTCTGTCTCGCTCTTATTTTTCTATTAATCCAGCTTTTGTGTCTCTTATTCTCTCGTGCAGCTCCATATGACCAGTATAGACAGAGGCATACATATCAACATATGAAAGAGCATGTCTTGCAACCCATTGCATAAACACACCCTCTGAAACTTGCACCTGCTTTCGAATAAAAGCCACGCAGACACCACAGCATGCTGTCAGTGACAACTTGCTTGATGAATGTATTTTGTTTTTGTCAGAGAATTGGAAACTGTTTAAATAGTATAAAACAAGTGTCATTTTGACCTACTACCCATGATCAGGCCTTTTGTCCTTGTCAGCTGAGCGAGTCACTTATAAGAGTCCACACCCCGAAAGAGAAGTGACAGAGCTAATATCTGTAGTTCTTTCACTGTAATGAGAGTTTTATCCCATTGGTTGTTGCAGTCGTGAAAGGTCATTGATGGAAAGACAGAAAAGGTGATTATAATTCATGATGGTGCATTTTTAAGCAATGATAGGCCTATCTCAGGGGGAAATCCTGCAAACCAACCACTTGAAAATGTTTTCCTGCTTGTCTGTACATATGTTTTCAGCAGCATGGAAACTACTGTCTGTTGTTGATAAGGACTCATGCCTCCATGAGATTTCTTTGAGTTGAGAGAAATGGAGGCACACACACACACAAACACACACACACAAACATACAGATTCTGTGGACTCAGAAGACAGAAAAAAGTTTGAGTAGGAAGTAATTAATGCAACATTCAGAACAAACATGAGCAGTGAGGATGTCGGATAATCTCTTGTGTGTGATTTTGTGCACACATGCATGTAGGGGCAGCATAGCTATGTTGGTTGGGCAGTCATCTGGCAATTGGAAGGTTACAAGTTCGATAACCGGTCCTGTACAAAACATGTCGAGGTGTCCTCGAGCAGGACTCTGAACCCCTAACTGTTCCCTGAACGCCATACGGTGGCAGCTCACTTCCCCTATACAATAAGAGGGGTTTAGATGCAGATAATTCCGAATTTCCCCTTGTTGGACTGATAAGGGAATCTATTATTATGTTCATGTGTGTATGGTGCTGATTGACTTCCTTTTACAAACTTTTAGGTTGGATTCTGTAGCGCAAGGGTTTACTAAAAGCTACAACAAAACCTTTGTGTGCATTTCCCACAACACTCACAGGGATATATCATATTTGTGTTTTGCGTTGTGCCTTATGCTAACATGCATTAATGAAGCTGAGGTGCGGACACTTGGAAATAACCTCCGATGTTGACCTTTCCATCCATCTTAATCTTAGGGCTGGTTAGTAACAGGCTCAAGTGTAAGACTCAGGAGACGGACAACTACAGATTGCCCAGCAGGGCCTTTAATACAAGCAGTTCACAGTATGGTAGTATACCCAAGAGAGGTCAGGTAATCGGTGTCGAGCCAAAATCCAAAAAGCAAGGCTGGATTTGATCAGGGATTCAGGAGTCCAGTTATCAATCCAAGGTGAGAGGTGGGTAATTCAGCACTGTGCAGGGAATTCTATGTAAATATCTTGCATTGAATGTAAAGATGAACAGGGTTCTTGTAGGTTTGGCAATGAATGAAGATTGCATCCAGGTGTGCAGTGTCAGCCATGAGCTCAATTACCCCATTAAGCAAAATCACCTTCAGCAGGGTGTGCAGGAGGGAGGGGAGTAAGGGAGTGTGTAGGCAGAGCTGTAGGAGGACCCTACCCCCCAGACAGGCCACCTGAGTGACCAGATGCCTGGGAAGCAGGGGGTTCAGTGAGCGCTCATGGCTCCTCTCCTGGGTGCACCGATCGATTTGTTAGGGCTGGCTGGCTACAGGATTAAAAGTGCAACTTAGGAGACGGACAACAAGTTGACTCGGCAGAGCCTTTAGTTAAAAAAAAGTTCGAGGTATTATACTATACCTGACAGAGGTCAGATAATCGGCATTAAGCAAAAACCCAAGAAGCAAGGTCAGGTTCAAACAGGATTCCCGGTATCAATCCAAGGTGAGTGGCGGGCAATCTGGCATTGCGCTCTTGGTCAAGGAAATCAATGGAAAGATCTGGCATTAAACATAGAGATGACCAGGGTTCTTGTAGGTTATAATAATAAGAATTGATTCCCTTATCAGTCCCAGAAGGGGAAATTTAGATTTCACTGCATTGTAACCCATCCTATTGGATAGGAGAAATTAGCTGCCAACATATGGCGCTCGAGCAGCAGTTAGAGGTTCAATGTCTTGCTCAAGGACACCTCGACATGCTTTCTGTGGGACTGAGGATCGATCCTGTAAACATCTGATTACCAGACAACCATTCTACCCACTGAGCTCTGCCGCCTCCAAAACTCATGCAGACACAGGGAGAACATGCAAACTACACACAGAAAGGACCTGGGACAGGATTCAAACCCAGGACTTTCTGGCTGACAGGCAATGGTGTTAACCACTGTACCACCATGCCACAGGTTAGGTGATGAATGAGCATTTTTCCAGGTGTGCAGTGCCAGTCATGGCCTCAATTACCTCATCGAGTAAAATCGCCCTCAGGTGTGGCAGTGGAGGTCACGCCCGGTCTGAGGGAGTATGTGTAGGCGGAGCTGTAACACCCAAGATGGAGAGTACCACCGCTCCGATTTGGAGCGGTGGTGGGGCTATTGAGAAGAATAAATAAAAGAGCAAGTGTATGTGCTTAAGATTGAGACGAATCAGAAGGACCCGTGAGAAAGCGAATCACTGCATGATCAATCATCATCTTAATAACATGGATTTAAGGACAAATCAGGTTGCCTATTTGCATACATCCTAAATTACCCTGGTGAAAGAGTGTATATGTATATATATAGTGCGGTATGTTATAGTTGGGCTGGGGCCCAGTTTGAGTCGATGTAATGACTGTATATGGTTTGTTTCATGTCCCAGCTCGCAACTGATATGAAACTGCACAAGCTCTAGTGTGTGTGTGTGTGTGTGTGTGTGTGTGTGCAACCTTTCAGATAAATATATATATAGCATATGTGCCTTACGTGATTGGGTTTGTGTATGTGAGGGGGAAAACAGAATACAGCACAGTACTTTATACAGTTGGAATACACTGTGGTAATGTGCAGTAATGACAGTAATTCCAAAGAAAGCGGTGGCTGCCATAACCATAAGCTAACAATTTTCAATCTGGATTCAAGGACCAGACTTCAACATTTAGCATGTTATGTCAAAACGATAGTCCAAGGATACAAGAATCAATATTTCACTTCCCATATTTTTGAGATAAAAATTGTTGTGTTCATATGCTTACTGCAGTTGCAAAACTGGCCTCATAGTTTATTTAATTCATTCATCTCTCTATTTATCATCAACTGCTTATCTGAATTCGGGTCACGTTCTGTTGTTACCTATCCCCATGCTCATTGAGGGGATGTCTGAGCAAGTCACCACTCTATCTTTGGCCAGGTGTGAGGGATTAAGGCTTGGGTTTAAAGCTGCAGCCTCTGGTTCTTTAGTTCCTGAAGTGCACGTTCTCACACCGAGTTACTGTGGCCCCTTACAGTGCTTTCATCCAAATTTCATTAAACAGAACGCAATTAACTATAGTACCAATATGCCTTGATGCATGCTCAATAATCGAGGTATGGAAATCACAAAAAGAGGTGAATCAGTTCAACTGGATCGAAAGTTTATTAAGAAATGTTTCGTCACTCACCGGGTGACTTCTTCAGTCTGAGCTGAAAACGAACATTCCCCTCCTTATAAAAGGTACCTTGATGCCACACAATAGGTTGGTTTCATATGCAAGTTGGGTGATCAACTGCACATTCAGTGGCAATGAGCACCATTCCCAGAGGATTGGGGAATATTTGCAATCACGGCATTATAAGACGCCGATAGATGTACTCTCAGGCCACCACCCCTATTCAAAGACGGCCGTTCCCTCTTAAGATAAATGGCCTCCTTCACCCCCCCTTTCAAACCAGCGTTCCTCCCTATCAAGGATGTGAACATCATCATCCTTGAATGAGTGGCCACTAGCCTGTAGATGGGTGTAGACCGCAGAGTCCTGACCTGACGTGTTGGCTCTCCTATGCTGCGCCATTCTCTTAGCTAGCGTCTGTTTGGTCTCCCCGATGAACAAGTCCCTGCATTCCTCCTGGCATTTAACAGCGTACACTACGTTACTCTGTTTGTGCCGGGGGACCAACTTTTGCCACAGTGTGTACAGGGGTTTGAAAGCAACTGAGACGCGATATTTTGAAAATACGCATCACTAC
This sequence comes from Regalecus glesne, assembly GCA_900302585.1. Classification (NCBI taxonomy): domain Eukaryota; kingdom Metazoa; phylum Chordata; class Actinopteri; order Lampriformes; family Regalecidae; genus Regalecus; species Regalecus glesne. Next base: position 5,898 of record OMLC01096552.1, on the reverse strand, counting down.
CGGTCTACGCTTTGGCTCCTCCTCGTCATAGGCAGAACTCTAGCCAAGTGGAGGGAGGGGAGGAGCCAAAGCGTAGACAGGTGATTGCAAACATTCCCCAATCCTTTGTGAATGGTGCTCATTGCCACTGAATGTGCAGTAGATCACCGAACTTACGTATGAAACCACCCTATTGTTGTGTGGTATCAAGGTGCTGTTTATAAAGAGGAGAATGTTTGTTTTCAGCTCAGACTAAAGAAGTCCCCTGATGAGTGACGAAACGTTTCTTAATAATCTTCTGATCCAGTTGAACTGATTCACCTCTTTTTGTGATACAATACCAATAACGCAGTCATTAGGTTAAAATGAACACAACAACAAAAAATATCAATATATTTGATTCTCTTTTTATTTTTGTTTACTGTATGTGTCAGAATTGTCCTTTTTACCACATTAAGATTTAGAACCAAGATTTCTTGTGGCAATGTAGCAGTTTTTAGTTGAACTTAAACGTTTCAATAGGTACTTCTAAAATTTGGGGTAATGAAGATAAACAAATTAGAATAGAATTGTTTTTATTGGCCACACGACACAGGCCAGTGGAATCTATTCTCTGCATTTAACCCATCTGAATGTATAGGACCGGTGAATGCAGTGGTCATGGGGCACTCAAAGATCAGTTAGAGGTTCAATGTCTTGTACAAGGACACATCAACTTGCTTCCTGCATAGGCTGGGATTGAACCACCAATCTCTGATTATGCCACCCCTGACGAATTTCATATTTCTTTTGAGTTACTGTAAGATGCTTCTTACAGTACATAGTCTGTACTTGATGGAGTAAAGGCCTAGTAAATGTACCTTGAATATAAATAGATATGGCAAGGTCTACATCAATTCAGAAATGGGTTAATCAAGACGCGTAGCTTAGAAGGCAGAGAAGGGTCATCTAGTAATTGAAAGATTGCTGGTTCGATTACCGGTTCTTTCAGAAAGTGTGTCAAAGCATCCTCGAGCAAGACACTGATTGCCTCACTGCTCAAGCTCTCTGATGTAATGGCAACTTGTCCAAACTCTTCCCTGGCCTTTCACCCAATCAGCACTCGCATTGGCTCCAGTATGCCTCTGCAACCACACTTCGAATAATTTGTTGATGATGGGTGGATGGAGGATGGATGGTCTTAACATCCCATTATATCATTTATCTTATAGAGGTCTTATTTAGATTGCACTTTAATTTACATGGTTATTGCCAAGGAAATGAAATATGAATAGACGTGTTGTGAAATCCATGTCTGCTTTGAAATAACTGAGTGACTCTTTTACATCTCTGTGAATCATCACCTTCTTCATGGGAAGCAGGCTGCTGCTGCTGCTGGAAATGTGCCGGAAAAGCAATTCCAGTTACAGATTAATATGATCTTAACAGTTTTACAACCAAATTGAGACACATGTAGAAAAAATACTTAGACACACACAAACACACACATACAAAACTGAACACAAAAACCTTCATCCAGACAGTTCACGCATACACATGTACTTCCGCATCCCAATAACACCCCAGCACAATGCATAAAGACTGACACAAGTTAGCCAGATCTTGCCCTGCAGTGCCCAGACCAGAGCAAGAATAGATTGCGCATGGGTTTCCAGTGCATATGTCTTGACCTAAATATAGAATATGCTCCCTAACTTCATGGAGACTAAGCAAAGAATTCCCCAAGTTGCCTACTGCTCGGTCAGTCACTGTGATACCCCTCTAGAGCGTCGACAGGAAGGAGGAAGCCATTGCATGTGACTCCTCCAAGTCACATGATGACTAACCCTCAATGTTTTGTATATTGTGGTGTCGCGAGGAAAGCACAGTGCTTGGCCGTCAGAGGAGAAAAAAGTAGAGTACTTTCTATTCACTTAATTGCGAGCGCCCGGATGATCCAAACGGGGAATCATAGCGAATACAGAATCCTTTACCCAACCCAACCCCTATACCCATGTGAGGCTTAGCCAATTATGCCCCACTAACTTTGGACCTCCGGCTGTGGTTGGAAACGGCGCAACTAGGATTCAAACACCCAACTGCATGACACAGAGATGCACAGAACATAGGTGCCTTAACCCCCTATGCCACCAGAGACCCCTCCTTTATTTTATTTTAAGATAAGATAAAAAAAGATTGGATAAGATTTCCTTAGTTAGTCTCACAAGGGGAAAAAAACTCAGTCACAAACAACAAAGTGGAAAGCAGAAAAGAGGAATATATTTTTTTCAGAAACCAACTGAGTTGGCAGTTAACATTTAGTAAAGACATATTCTTATTGCACAATGAATGGATATTGCATTCATAATTTTTCCGCATTCCCTGAGTTTTGGTCACTGCCTGACTTTTTGTGTTCATTGTTACCTGACTCGCTCACAATTTACTTAAGATTCACTTTAAAACAGTGCGAAATGGTTCACTTCATATTTCCCCTTGCAATGTGGCATTGAATGTGACCCCTGTATAGATGATATATTAAAGTGTGACAAATATCCTGGATGGAAGTGTATGTGACCCAAGGGCTGTGCCAACAGTTTGGATTATTCATTGCCAAAAAAGTGAGCATTCCAGAACTGTCCCTTTTTCTTTTTGTCAATGATTCGTTACACATGTTATATTGTTGATAGTTCATTCAGGGCCAGGATCAGAGGCCACAGGAAAAGAAATGAAGGGGAAGTATTGGAAAAGATGAAAACTTATAATTGTCAAAGAAAAAAAAACGAGGATATTTTTGAATGAGCTCAAAGCCAATGCACACCCATGTGATTATGGATCTTGTTTCTGCAGGTTCTCTCGGTCAGATGAGCTGTCCCGGCACAGACGCTCCCACTCCGGAGTGAAACCATACCAGTGCATCGTCTGTGAGAAGAAGTTTGCCCGCAGCGATCACCTGTCGAAACACCTCAAAGTCCATCGCTTTCCACGAAGCAGTAGGACAGGACGCTCTGCAAACTGACCTCACCGACCCTATCATGACAGCCTGCTTCTAAGCAGAGGGGGAGGGTGTGTTTTGTGTGCGTGTGTTTGTGTGTGTGTGTGTGTGTGTGCGCGTGTGTGTTTGTGAGAGAGAGACAGAAAGAGAGGGAGAGACGGAAAGAAAGTCCTTGCACTTTTTATGGAGTCTGCTGGACTTTTTTAGTTGCGCATGTCAGTGATGTTTATGTTCAAGTGTATGTGTGGGTGTCTGTGTGTATGTGTGTAAGACGTATTTCATGGTACTGTGATAACTTATTGGGTGCTGAGGAGGAGACTCAAAAAGACTTAAATGAGCTGAGCAGGAAACTGTTACTTGACACAACACCCTCACAGGTGTAATAAGCTTCTTGTATATTACAACTATTTTAGAGACTTTTTGTCTTATTGGAGAGTTTAAGCTAAAACTGCTGGGGGGACTGAGAAAATGTCACTATTAGAAGTATTTTTTACACTTTATGGTGTTGTTGATGTACTTGCCTAGTATATAAGCCAAACGCCTTGTATCTCTGTAAAAGCTGCAGCATCGTTCATGTAATTACTTACTAAGACGGTTATTCCTAGTGATGAGCACAGAAGCTGTGCTTTAAAGGTGGAATTGTGTTAGACGGTAAGACGAAGCTACATGAGCATTTCAAAGGAAGCATTAGAAACAATTAGAGCATTAGTGATTTTACTAATGGAACAGTGAGTGATGCATCTAACATTCCTTTAGCTTGATAAGGTCTCTTCAGCGTCACAGGAGTCTAGTAAGAGTACATACTGTAGCGCCTCAACAAACACAAAAGTAACTTTCTAAACTTGGTTCACCTTGGATGGCTGTACGTTGTGGAGATGGTGTCATTATGTAAGCTGCCCCGGCACATGGGGAGGCTCTACATGGCTCCTCAGGTTACCAGCTGAGCCCTGTGACTCCACCACTGCAAATGTTGAAACAGTTTTGCCCCTGATATCATCATACTTGTTCCAACAGTGTTCAACTCTTGCTGCAAAGTTACCTTCAAATGTAGACAGATAAATCTGAGGTGTTGTTTTTTTGTGTGTGTTTCTTTTCATTAATTGACGGCGTATATTAAAAGCAAGCGATAGTATTACCATTCATTTCTGGAATTGACAACAGTGTATCTACAGAGAAACACGCACAAGTTGTTTTTGAACAGAGTTTTACTGTATGTCCAATGAGCTGGCCTTTTAATCAGTATTGACTCGTGGAAATTATTTTAATTGTTTTTTATATAATTGTAATGTATCCAAGCTGAGTCAATATTTTGCAGTGTCAAACAATTCAGGGTTCATATTGACACTGACAGCTGTAAACGTGATTAAATTTAACATACTATAGCCTAAATAAATAAATAAAAGGAATCCATAGCTATTCAGAGATCAGTTGGAGTGTCTTTCACCTGTCTGGTACCATCACAGCATGGTCTCATATGGTGGGTGAAGGTTCAGCCCAGAGCAACATAACTATGTCACCACAGAGTGAAGAGTGCAGGGCCATATCATGTTAGGTCTGCCACCTCAATCTAGCATTCACTCTCATCTTTCTGAACTGTTGTGACATCAGCTTTGTTGACTACAATATGTTTTTAATTGCAATCAAAAAGTAATAAAATGTTAAGTATTGAATGATGTGCAGGGCTAAAAGGCATAACAATAGATTTGTTATTAAAACAAGTTAGTTTTGCTGTACACCAAGAACTAGCCTGATTTTGCTGATTAAGCAAAAGTTCCTCTCATTTGTAGACAGCTCAGTTAGTGGATTGCATTTTGGTATGGCTAAAAATTGCACTGAAAACACCGAATGGCCTAAATGCACATACTGTGCAGTCTGAATCACCTCTCTAAATGTGTTTGTTCAAGCTTAAAAAAACGCCTTACCAAAAAAAAGAAAACTTGCCAGAATACAGTACTGTCTTGCCTTATCTTTCTATTGTAACAGAACAGTGAATGGTTTAGCCTCAGTTCTGTGCCAAAAGAGGGGTGTAATTATAATAATTTTCTTTTACCTGTGCCAAGTTACAGCTCAGTTGAATTAAATTACAGAGTAGGGACACCACGAGCTCTGCAGTGACATCAGAGACAGCTCCAGTAATGTCGAGACAAGTGGAGGCAGGGGTTTCAGGGAGATGGATTTCAGGGAGGTTGAGAGGGGACAACCCCTTCTGTAATTGGAAATAGCTTACACAACCCCCATCCCCCGCCCACCATATGATGCCCAACAGGTGTCAGAGATACAAATCTAGTGTGGAGAACCAGCGGGCCACTGTTGAAGAATGTGACGTTAACATGCGTAAAGGATAATATGCTGGACTTATAGCATGCCCCTTGAAGTGACCTCAACCCCTCAGTATATAGCCTGAAACTACACCCACTGAAATGGTCAGACACCAGCATGTAGTAGTGAACTGGGCTGACCAAGGGAATGTTAATCTTTGGTAGGGGGAAGTGAAAATACTTTTATTTCCAGTAAGTTTGACTCAATGAAGACCTGCATTGAAGTGACAGTGTATTATCTTTATACGTGTTTTACAGTGCATTCCTTCCAAATGGAAAGATACCTTTTATGAATGATATATGCAAACTCATGAATGTATGTAAATACTGTACATGCACCTGAAAGCGAGTAGAACTTTGACTTCTTCTATTTCTGTGATAGTGATAAATTTCTACAAAGTGTAAAGAAAATGTATATAACACAATTCAATATATGTTTTGAAAGTGTGATAACTTGGTTAAGAGTTTATACGGCACATTGTTGAAGACCTCATGTTTCATGGTCCGTTCATGTTCATCAATCGACTCTTGCATGAACATTAGGAGGATGTAGAACACACTTGACATGATTATATATGGCCATGGAACAGGGCATTCTCAAACTTGATGGAGGTCAGCTTTTAATGTACT
>OMLC01096550.1:0-11354 GCA_900302585.1 Regalecus glesne | reverse complement strand
ATCAAACCTCAAAGCACAATACAGAAAGTATAGGAAATTACCATTAGTAATAGGTTTGCCATTTTTGGTTGTTTTGAGACAATATACATACAAATGACTACCCATTCCACCCCTCAACTCCCTCTCACTCTATCTCTTTGCACAGGTAGTGAACAAATAACTCCCACCCACCCATTCTCATATCCCTCCCCCTACCACTCACCCCTGTACCCTATTAATCACAAACCATTGGATAGCAATGACAGGCAAAGGAAAATAAAAAAGCAAAAGGACTAAGGATAAGTAGACAAGACAAATAATACAACATAAATAGTACAACATATATACTTCTCAAACAAAAACAATGTGTTTTATTTTCTCGAGGTGTAAAAATGACATTACCTCTTCCAACCAGGAACGTGTGCTAGGCAGGTACGGGTTCTTTCAATGTAGCAGTATTTGTTGCTTGGCTATCAGAGCAGCAAACACAATAACATTAGCTTAATAACTGGTAATTCTTCCCACAACTGGAGACACACCAAATAAAGCAATCAAGGGGCACGGAGACATATTGATATTAAAGATTGGTGTAACTGTCGTGTTTTAAGATAATGGTCATGTTTATGAATATATTGTATTTTCTACATACTAATTGTAATATGTTGTGATGTGGCTTAACATCCATCTTTTATTTTTTATTCGGAATTGCTGTGACCCCTGCTGCTCATATTGGAGGGCTGCATTGCATTGAGGTCATGTGACTAGGAGCGCGAAAAGTTAGTTTGGAGAAGGATGTAGATGGAGCAAAACTAGCTCGTCTTTTGTCTTTTAGTTTTTACAGTTAAATAGTGCAAGACAAGCACAGAAACCCATTAACTTCTCCGCAATTCAGTAGAGAAAGCGAAACGAGATATTTATGTGTGTATATGTAACCATGTATGTTGTGTTTATTGTTGATTTATTTGTGCATATCAAGATAACGTGTTTAGCTAACTAGTGTACAATGCAATAGAGAGAAAATGTCGTCCATATGTGTTGCAATTAACTATTGTACAGTATATAGAGATGATTGTGATGTGCATGTTTTTTGTGTTACAGTTTTTCACCGTGAGAAACTGATTCAATGTTGAAAGAAGAAATTAAATATCGTTGAACACTGATGGTTGAACCATCAAGTCTGTCTGTTACTGACGAAAAGCTTTAGGAGGAATTACACCTGCAGAGAGGGTATCAAAAAAGGATTTCCAAAAAGAGTGTAGTTTAGGGCAGGAGAAAAGAATGTCTGTGTGTGGTCTGCTGGAGATTGAGAGCACCTGTTGCAGAATTCATCTAAGTCAGGGAACAGTTTTTTTCAGTCTGGCCCTGGTGTAATGAGTTCTGAACACAACTTTGAATTGAATGAAACTCAAACGTAGACAGATACAAGTATTATTATTTCTAAGTAAAACTTCCCTCCAACAGAACTTATCTAGTGTAAAACCTAGTTACTTTTCCCAAATAGCCTTCAGGCATAGAAGAGGAGAAATTTGAGGTAAAATAAGACTGCAAATTGAAGAGATACTATTTTGTGATATTGGAGTGGACATGATATCTTCCAACAATGTTTTTTTCAGGCAGAGCAGGGAATGAAGTGAATTGAGTTTTGTGAAATGGTGCAATTGGAAATATCTTAATAGACCTAAATTAGACATACCAAATTGTGAGGCAAGGTCAGCGAAGATTCCAAAGGACCCACCTACATAAATGTCACTGGAAGAGACAAGCCTCATCTTCTTCTATTGAGCAAAGGTTTTGTCTCTATTTGAGGTAAAAACAGGTGTTTTTTGTATATCAGGGGTAAGGAAAGAGGGGATTTTAACCTATAATGATATCTAAACTGTTTCCAAATTTTAACTGAGGAAAGAACAAAAGGATTATTAGTGCATTGAGAAGGCCGTAGAGGAAGGGGTGCAAAGAGTAATAAAGGGAGTGAAGTGGAAGTGGGAGTGGTAGCGTCTATTTCACATGAGATAATATTCGGATGATAGTACCACTTTTTCAACATTTGAATGTTAGCAGCCCCGTAATATAATAACATATTGTGTAAGACCAAACTAATTTTGGTCTTTCTGAAATTAATTTCTGAATTCTTGGCATCTTCCCAGCCCAGTGATTTAAAGAAATATTTTTGGGGAAAATAGAGGGCGTGTCTAAACCAGAAAAAGGATTCAAGGTACCATATTAATTCTCATGGCTTAAATTCGGCCAATGAGTGAAAGGGGTAATCTGCACCCTCTTTGAAGGTCTGATTTGGGTTTTTTTTCTGTCAGTCTTATGAAATTGTCATTATGCAGAGAATTAAGAGAATGGGAGATAATGACACCTAAATATTTAAAACCATTGGGGGAAAAGTGAAAGAGCAAAGCCCCTGGAATGATGGATTTGGCTGTTTGATTAACTGGGAACCTCTCCGAGGAACTATCCCCTTATCGTGGTGGAGAGGTTTGAGTGTCTCTATGATCCTGAGAGCTACGTTGTCTGGAGTCTTATGCTCCGGTTAGGGTCTCCCATGGCAAATTGGTCTCTGGTGAGGGACCAAACTAAGGATGGTTCAAGAAAACTCCATGAAATGTCTGAAAAGAAGTAACGTAACCCTGCCCGGAGGAAGCCCAGGGCCCTCGTCTGGAGCCAGGCCCAGAAGGAGGGCCCGTCAGTGAGTGCCTGAGGGCCGTGTTTACCACGGAGCCCGGCCGGGCTCAGCCCGAAAAAGCAACGTGGACACTTCCCCATCCTGTAGACCCACCACCTACAGGAAGAACCAGTGGGGTCGGGTGCACTGCCAGACAGGTAGCAGTGAAGGCAAAGGGTCTCAGCGGACCAGAACCAAGCAACAGAAGCTACCATTAGGGACGTGGAATGTCACCTCCTTGGGGGTAAAGAGCCAGAGCTTGTGCACGAGGTGGAACGGTATCAACTAGATCTGGTGGGGCTCACCTCTACTCACAGCATCAGATTTGGAACCAAGTTCTTAGTTGGTTGGACTTTATACTATTCAGGAGTTGCCTAAAGTGAGAGACAGGTATAGGGATTCTCACAAGTCCCCGGCTGAGGGCCACTCTATTGGAATTTAACCCTGTGGATGAGAGAGTCATGTCCCCACGTTTTAGGATTATGGGAGGAAAAACTCTGACCGTTGTCTGTGCCTATGCACCTCCTGTGGGGGACTCTATTATTTTACGGGGAGACTTCAATGGACATGTGGGTAATGATGGAGTCACTTGGAGGAGTGTGATTGGGAAGAACGGCCTCCCTGATTTGAACTCAAGTGGTGCTTTATTGTTGGACTTTTGTGCCATGTGTCATGGATTGTCCATAACAAACACTATGTTTGAACATAAGGATGCTCATAAGTGTACATGGTACCAGAGCACCTTGGGGCAAAATCAATGATACATTTCATAATTGTATCATGTGATTTAATGCCACTTATTTTGGACACTCGTGTGAAGAGAGGAGCAGAGCTGTCAACTGACCACCATCTAGTGGTGAGTTGGGTCAGGTGGAGAGGGAAGACTCAGGACAGACCTGGTAAGCCCAAATGTCAGAGCCTTTCTGGCATCCCTGTAGAGGTTGGGGACATTGAACCAGAGTGGACTTTGTCAAAGCTTCCATTACCGAAGCTGCAACTGTGAGCTGTGGTCTCAAGGTCATAGGTGCCTCAGGGGGTGGTAACCCACGAACACCCTGGTGGACACCAGCAGTTAGAGAAGCTGTCCGACTGAGATAAATTTTCCCCGGAGACTCCAGAGACAATTGCAAGATACAAACAGGCCCGAAGGACGTTAGCCTCAGTAGTAAAAGAGGCAAAGCAACGAGTGTGGGACGAGTTCGGCGAAGCCATGGAGAAGGACTTTAAGTCAGCACCAAAATGCTTCTGGAAAACCGAAACCCTCAGGAGGGGAAAACGGGGTACGGTCCAAGCTGTTTATAGTAAGGATAGGACGCTGTTGAGCTCAACTGAGGAGGTAATGGGAAGATGGAAGGAACATTTTGAGGAACTCCTGAACTCATTGTCAACCGCTTATCTGGTGTCGGGTCATGGAGGTAGCAGATTTCAGCCGGGACCTTCAAGCTTTCCTTTCCCTTACAACATCCACTAGCTCTGATTGGGGGATCTCAAAGCATTCCCAAGCTAGTGTGGAGATATAATCTGTCCATCTGGTCCTCGGTCTATCCCTTGGCCTCCTCCCAGCTGGACGTGCCTGAAAAACCTCTTTTGGGAAGCGATCTGGTGTCCTCCTTATTAGATGCCCGAACTACCTCAACTGGCTCCTTTCTATTTGTAGGACCAACAGCTCTACTCCGAGTCCCTCATGTATGTCTGAGCTTCTCACCCTATCTCTACGGGAGATGCCAGACCCCCTCCTAAGAAACCTCATCTCAGCTGCTTGTATACGTGATCTTGTTCTTCCAGTCGTGATCCAGCTTTCATGGGCTTACTTGATAACAAGACCCCGATATACTTGAATTCTCTCACTTGGGGTAAGGACTCATTCCCTACTCGGATTGGACAATCCTCTGGTGTCCTGCTTAGAACCATGGTCTCAGATTTAGAAAGAAAGAAAGGATTCCCTTATCAGTCCCGCAGGGGGAAATTTGGACTTCTCTGCATTTCTGACCCAACCTATTGTATAGGAGCAGTGAACTGCCAACATATGGCGCTCGGGGAGCAGTTAGGGGTTAAGTGTCTTGCTCAAGGACACCTCGACATGCTGTATGCAGGACCGGGGATCGAACCTGCAACCTTCCGATTGCCAGACGACCGCTCTACCCACTGAGCTATGCCGCCCCAGATTAGTAGTACTAATCCTCATTTCAGCTGCTTCACACTCAGCTGCGAATTGATCCAGTCAGTGTTGGAGGTCAGAGACTGATGATGTCAACAGAACCACATTATCTGCAAAAACCAGTGATTTAATCCTAATTTCACCGAACTGCAACCCCTTTCTTCGACGACTATGCCTGGAGATCCTGTCCATGAAGATCACAAACAGGATAGGTGATAAGGTGCAATCCTGGCGGAGACCAACCCCTACTGGGAAAGAGTCTGACTTACTACCTAGAACGCTGACACAACTCTCGCTTTGGGCATAGAGAGATTGGATGGCCCTGAGTAGTGACCCTCTCATCTTATACTCCCACAGAACCTGCCACAATACATCCCAGGGGACCCGGTCATAAGCCTTTCCAGGTCTACAAAACTGGAGACTGGATGGGCATACTCCCAGGCCCCCTCCAGGATCCTTGCAAGCATAACGAGCTGGTCTGATGTCTTGATGCATGCTCAATAATCCAGGTAGGGAAATCACAAAGCCGGTCTGATGTTCCACGACCAGGACGGAATCCACATTGTTCTTTGATCTGTGGTTCGACTATTGGCCAGACCCTCTTTTCTAGCACCTTAAAGAAGATATCATGATAAGAAGAGAATATTTCTAAAACTCAGATGATGACTCTTAACTTTAATCCATCTGCAAGCTTACAGGAGAAATTTAAGTTGAACTGGTCAGCTGAAGGAATAAAATATTTAGGAATCAATCTAACAAGGGACATATCTAGGCTTTTTCAAGCAAATTATGAGCCAATATCCAATAAGATGAAGGCAGACTTACATAGATGGAGCTTGATTCCATTTCTAAGCCTGAGTTCGAGAATAGATGCAATCAAAATGAATATCCTACCAAGATTACTCTACTTCTTTAGGAATTTACCTATTGAGACCCCTGGGAGCACATTTAGAGAATGGGACAAAGGGATCTCTGGGTTTATTTGGCAAGGTAAGAAACCGAGGATGCAGTTTGCCACCTTACAGCTGGCTAAGGAAAAGGGGGGTTGGACCTCCCATGTCTCAGGCCTTACTACACTGTTGCTCAAATCACTCCTTTGTTGCTTGGGTGCAATGATACACATGTGGCGAAATGTAAGGATATTGAGTTGGGTCTAATAACCCAACTCCCATTCAAGCAATTACAGCAGATAATGGTGTGATGTATCATATAGAAAAGATAGGGAACAAGTGGCTAACCTACACCCTAGGAGCATGTCAGCAGGTGATAAGAACATCTGAGACAAGCCAGATGTTAAATTTTTTTTAGATGATTTGCTTATGATACCATAGCTCAGTGGGTAGAGCGGTCGCCTGGCAATTGGAAGGTTGCAGGTTCGATTCCCGGTCCTGCATACAGCATGTCGAGGTGTCCTTGAGCAAGACACTTAACCCCTAACTGCTCCCCGAGCGCCATATGTTGGCAGCTCACTGCTCCTATACAATAGGTTGGGTCAAAAATGCAGAGAACAAATTTCCCCTTGCGGGACTGATAAGGGAGTCATTATTATTATTATTATTATTAATAGGGCAGAAAGGAGGTTTAAAGCATGGCTAATAAACGGTCTTACTTCCTATACTTCATATCTCGATAACCACTCTGTAACATGCTTTATATCACTACAGGAAAGATGTGGCTTAGACTGAGTGGATTTCCACAGGTATCTCCAGATCCCATCATATATTGAACATGAATGTAAGTTGACTGGCTTTTTGAATGTTGAACTTGGAGGTTTTTTCTATTTTAAAGTCTGCCTTTTCATCCATCCCTACCAAATTGATATCCAAGTGGTACTCGCTTCTATCCCTCATAAAGAATAATGATACTATGTATGTAAAAGAGAAATGAGAAAGGGAGGCAGGGGTTGACATAACAGAGGAGGCCTGGGAGGAGATATTGAACTTTCAATACACATCAACCAGGTCCATGGACTGGAGAGAACATTGCTGGAAGAATATCATCAGATACTTTAAGACACCATACCAGGAGAGATACAAAGCTATTAACTTAACCTTTTGGAGACAGTGTGGCTCTGTGACAGCCAATCATTTCCATGTTCTCTGGGATTGCCCCAAGTTGAGCAGCTTTTGGGAGGAGGTTCAGTCAAGTTTGGACTTGGTGTACCATGCTCAAACATCCTTGTCTTTTATTACTCTTTATTCAGGTCATGTTGATTTTTTGGAAAGCCGAAGTGACATAAAGTTGATGCAGATTCTCTTGGTGGCAAGTAAAAAAGTGATCAGTAGAGGGTGGATGGATCCATTACCACCCAGAGTGGATGATTTGTATGTAATTATTTTAGAAATATACAATATGGAGAAATTAACATGTTTGCTGAGGACCCAAAAACAGAGGTTTTGCCAAATCTGGTCTAAGTGGATCACATTCATTGCCCAATGAGAGCAGACTTTGTATGACCTATTAATGTTAATTATTTACTTCTTTTATGTATACACTAACAGCAGAAACACTCCCTAAGGTTCTTAAAACTGTTCAATTATTTTTGCTGTTTAAAACTCACTGTACTATACAAATATTTGGAAAGGAAAACAACATTAGAATATCACAAAAAAAGGTGAATCCGTTCAACTGGATCAGAAGTTTATTTGGAAACGTTTCCAAATAAACTTCTGATCCAGTTGAACTGATTCACCTTTTTTTCCGTTCTATACCTGGATAATTGAGCATGCATCAAGACAACATTAGAGTATGCATATTCTCTTGTAAACCATGTCTTTTCCAAATAAAAATACAATACAGATAAAAATAATTTATTCTCTGCATGTAACCCATGTTATTGTATGGGAGCAGTGAACGTAGCTGCATCGCAGCCCTCAGAGAGCAATCAGGGGTTTAGTCTCTTGCTCACGGACAGCAAAGCGCTATATAAGAATTTTGAAAAATAGATAAATGAATAAATGATACCCTTATCAGTCCCACAAGGGGAAATTTGGATTTCTCTGCATTTTTGACCCAACCTATTGTATAGGGCCAGTGAGCTGCCAACATATGGCGCTCGGGGTTAAGTGTCTTTCTCAAAGATACCTCGACATGCTATATGCAGGACCGGGGATTGAACCTGCAACCTTTCAATTGCCAGACGACCACTCTACCCACTAAGCTATGCCGCCCCCAAGTGTAAGTCCATTTACATTTACATCCTTTCTGAAGGGGCCAGGGATTGAACGACCAATCATCAATTAGTAGACAACAATCCTACCTCCTGCCGTCCTATTATTATCTAATTTTATTCACAAATACTTTGCTTCAGCCAATGTATGAGACAAATGTGATGGGTTTCCCATATATGAACATAGAATTAGCACCAGAAAGCTTACACGCTCACTTGAAAGTATGTAAAAGTAAACATGGTATACTTCTCTCGTGACCCAAAAGTTACTTCACTATTCCACCAACCATCTCTTCTGCCAGTCCGAGTAAGAAGGTTAAAGCAGACACTATGAATTACTTGGAACCACTATTTGACCCAAGTGTAATCTAAAGTGAGGGTGTTAAAGAAAAATGGAGTCTCAGAAAACCAGTGTGTGTGTGTGTGTGTGTGTGTGTGTATGTACGTGTGTGTATTTGTGCACCCACGCATGCAAAACGGACTCACCACTGCCTGCCTTGGTGATGGCTCTGGGTGTCATGCAGCCATTGGCCAGCTCTCTATAGGGCATCAGCAAAGTGGTGTCGAGACTTCGGAAGCCCTCCCTCAGAGAATGTTGCTTGTAGTACTCCACTAAGTCCTACACAAAGACCAGGGTAGAGCAACTTCATGACCTCAATATTGATACAGAGAGGAAGCTAGACCTGATCTTGGGGGTTTTGTTGATTAGCTTTGTTTAGACATGAAAGCAAAACCGTTAGCAAGTCAAGTTAAGTAGTGGTTGACTTGTTGCTACTTTATAGTCCCTTATGTTGAATACCCAACACAGCCGATGTACATTAGGAAAAAAAAGAGTCATACACCAGATGTCTGGTTATAAGTGCACGAACAGTAAGTATAAGGAGAACATGGTCGCTCAGTGGTAGTAGACCGTGTGCTTCGGGAGTTGACAAGCTCCATCTAAGTTGGTATCCACCCCCAAAATGTGGGTACTAATTGTTACACATTAAAACAGACCTTCATACAGTAAGTACAAGTGAGTTCTACGTGTTAAATGGTTGTTGAACTTGTATAACACTTTTCTAGTCTAGAAACTACTGAAAACACTTTACAATTATAGTTCTACATTTACTGAGCTACACAATGGGATACGAACCCACAATACCTGACTGTCAGTCATACGCTCTACCTGCTGAGCAACCACGCCTCACTGGATGGGGTAAAAAGCAATGATGTGATTGAGTATTATTACCTTCCATCAGAACATTACAGATTCCTCCCTATGTATTAAAAACATTTTATATTTAGAACTCACAGTTATGCCCAGACATGGCTTGCTTGAAATGGATCAGATTCATCAAAAGTGTAGTTTTCTAAGTCTTATTCCTAAACCATGACCACTAATGGAGTTTATTTGCTGCCCTGACACAACCCATTGATTTCATTTTATGTCAAATATATTGCTGATGTATAGGGGCAGCATGGCTCAGTGGGTAGAGTGATCGTCTGGTGATCGGAAGGTTGCAGGATTGATCCACACACCTGCAGAGAAGCATGCCGAAGTGTCCTTAAGAAAGACACCGTTCTCCTAATTGCTCTGCCCTGTGATAGATTGGCGACCTATACAGGGTGTACCCCGCCTTTCGCCCAATGAGAACCGAGATAGGCTCCAGATCCCCCACGGCCGGATTTCGGATAGGCGGTTGACAATGGATTGATGGATGGATATTGCCAATGTGCTCTTGAGGAAAAGTACCTTATGAATATATTTACCACCTTGCCTCAATAACCAGTGAACAGCTGAAAATGCAGTGATGAAATGGAATTAGAAGGTGTTAACATGTCCTTACTATGTCTCTCTCCCTATGGAAATTTCTAACATTAAACATGCTAAGTATCATCATTACATAACATGAAGTGACATTTTAACACGTATGCTTATCCTCATAATCAATAAGACGGTGAGGTGGAACTTTGTTTCAACTGATCGCCTGGTAGACCAATTAATGGCAACAGAGGTTTCCAAGGGACAGTAATCTATGTCATCATAAGCCCATTACCAGCACAGACTTGAAGAGCCGACTCTCAGCGATGTAAAAGTAGCCATCCTTGGTCAGAATCTTAATGTGCTTAACTTCGTCGTTGAACCTGCAGGGGATGAATAAAAAATGGATCACTAATTAACTATGCATGCTTCCCTATCAATTTTGTCACTATGGCAAACTATCTCAGCCATGGTGAGAGGTCTGGATTGGCTGCCAGCTGGCATGCCAAGCCAAGCAACTCCCTATAACTAGACCGTCCAAAGATGTCCATTCTGCCTCCAGTGCATACATTTCACTCAAAACATAACTGTTCAAAAAATCAGGTAGTTGTTCAGAAATTTTTTTGAAGAGTGCAGAAATAGTGAGCCTTATTCAGTAAAGAAATCACAGATGGGGCTATGTTTGAAGTATGACTTCAAACCCAATGTGTCGTGTTCTGCATTAGGAAATTAATACTTTTGAGTGTAATAAACTAGTTTGACCCGTAGATATTCATCATTGTGTAGCCATATGGATCAAGCTTAACAAATGAAATAAATTATATAAACAATATAAATGCTGCTACCAAATGGGTCTTTTAGACAGCAGGGCTTGAAAGGGATCAAACAACATTCATCTCTCCTCTGAGCATATGGAAGCGTTACTTTAAAAACATTTAAACAATAATGAAAGGAAGGAAAAGAAAGTAACTTTATTTGGTCATTGTATTTCTAGAATTAAGTGTGTCTTCTGCTTTAATCCATCCTATTATATAGGAGAAGCTTTGGCACATGGGGAGCAGTCAGAGGGGAGCGACTCAGTGGCTTAGAGCAGGGGTGTCAAAATCATTTCACATCGCGGGCCACATATGACCCCTAGGAAGACGTCGTATAACATACTTAGCTATAAATAACCAAAATATCACGTTTGTTTTGGTGTAAAGAAGCACCACAACGTTGTGAAATTTAACTTAAAATTTATTGAACAACACTTTTACAAAACATTTCACAAAATTGCACAAACTTTAACAAGTAACTGGTGTTGAAAATTATAGTAATGAACTTTACAATTACATGAGACTTAAAAAGAAAGACCGGTTTTCCTTTTTTCTCCATGAACTGTCTGATTTTCTCTCGTAGATCAAAGAAATGCTTCAGCACAGCGCCTCGGCTTAACCATCTCACTTCACTATGGTATGACAGGCTGTGTGTAATGTTGCTGTCGCTGAGAAGGGTTTCAAACTGACGATGGTTTAGCCCTCTGGCTCGGATGAAATTTACAGTGCGAACAACCACCTCCATGACGTGGTCAATTTTCCAAGACTTACAACACAATGCCTCCTGGTGCAAAATACAGTGAAATGTCCAGAAACGATCT
>OMLC01096546.1:0-10330 GCA_900302585.1 Regalecus glesne | reverse complement strand
ACACACGCATCTGCATACATTTACACACACCACAAATAGTTTCATCGTCCATCCATCTCTGGTCAACCACTTATCTGGAGTCAGCTCACAGGAAACTGGAGGCTAGCTCAGCGCTCATTGGTTGAAAGGTGGGGAAACACCCCGGATAGGTCGCAAGTCCATCACAGGGCGGGCAGAGCGGTCAGGGGAACCGTGTCTTACTCCACGAGAATTATAAAATATACCAAAGCTGATTTTGTGTAGGGGGGCGTGATAACTTGGGGGGAGTAGAGTGGGCTTGAGACCACCTTGGGGGCATCAGGAAGGGCAACTGGCCTTGATCCACCACCCCTGGCCCGGAATGGATTGGCAAAGCATCCATATATAGAGCGCACAGGCTTCGGGAAATAACGAGCCAGACAACAGAGGTTTGAACCCACCATGGGGCATCAGCAAGGGCATCTGGCCTCAATCGCCCCCCATCCTCCATCTCCGTTCGTTTTCCACCCCTACAACACAGAGACCAGTCATGACACGTAAAAGCGGAGCTCTCGTGGATGGAAACCGTTTAGCTAGCAAAGCATGGGACCTGGCAGGGAGGGCCGGACATGACCCACAGCAGTCAGACAGAGATGACGACACCGTTAATTGAGGTTGTATCATCCAGATGTTCTGCCATAACTGACACAAATGTCTTTAGGAGCCGACACCCTAAAGGAATGAGGGATGGCATCAGAACAAATGTGGCTGCTTCCCTTCAGAGATTTAACAGCATCCCGGAGAAACAGGGACCGTTTCATCAATTCAGATGAGTTCTTATGCACAGTTTGTCCCGATAGTGTCCTGCCAATAAAATAAATAAATATATAAATAAATTACAAGGACTCGTTGCCAAGCTGTAAAACCTATGTCGTTAATCTGCTGGTGTGTTACACTTAATTACTTAATTTTCTCCAAGGAGCAAAGAACAGACTGAGGCCTCAAATGTCATTCCAGTACCATAATTAGAAAAACAATTATTCAATTTTACGACGATCGCGTCCACCCGTACTCTTCAACACGTCGAGCCTATCCTCTGCGAGAAACCGCAAAGTCAAAGCAGCGCCGGTGCATTCTGGATCCGTTCCCTCTCACCTTCCGAGTTCATTTGGGGGTAAGGAACACAGCTCATAAGAGCTACATGGTCCCCCGGGTTTAAAAAGAGATCTCCCTCGTTTATGTTCACCATATGGTTGATGTTCCGTTTCTGCAGACACCTGCATAGGGTCTTACATGAAGACCTCTATGCATGCACACGGTTTGTGTTGAGCTGCCTCTTTGCAGATGTGCGAGCAAAATTATTTCACGTGACCTTGCGGGGGTCGGAGCTCGCCAACGCTGTCTCGCTAGCACTTTCAATTTACGTCTCCCTAGATTTAAATCTCGACCGCAAGAGATAAATAACTTGACCTTTTCCCTTTCCTCTGCTCCGGTCAAATGAGTTGTTTGTACAGTGATTCATAGGTTTTATTTGTTAAATTATTTATTTATATATTTATCCATTCATTACTTTTGTTTGATTTCGGGACCCCGGCACCTCAGTGGTAAAACAGGGGCATCGGGGACTGATGAGCCAGAGGTGGTGGGCTCAGACCCCCATGGGTGTCAGCAAGAGCATCCGGCCTTTATCCCCCCAAGCTCCATCTAAGTCCGTGTCCACCCCCATGATGTGGGGACTGATCATGAAAAGTACAACGTACACTAAGTCCATATGTCCTGTAGAATTCCAAATTTCCCCTTGTGGGACCGATAAGGGAATCATCTGTTTATTTAGAGTTATGCGGGAGCCTTTCTGCAAGGACCGGGGATCGAACCACCAATCTTCAGATTACTAGATGACCGTACGATATCCCGCAAGGATATTTTCAGACATATATATTTGAAATATATGAAAGAAGCAAAGAAAGAATGATGTTAAAAATATCAATAGAGATATCATGTGGAGTTGCTACATTAGAACACAGGAAATGAAAGCGCCATGGAAACAAAAGTAAGGCATAAGAGGGATCTTCCACACGGTCTCGCTAAAGCGGCATCAGTCATGCAGAGAGATGAGTTAGCTGCATCTACTGGCCACCATGCAGGCTTCAAACAGTCTTATAGGTGCGGATGAGATGGGAAATAAACTCATGTTACCCCAATCAATTATTTACACCAGAGTGAATGGTCCTGATCAACAAGGGAAGCATCCAGACCCGCCCCCCCGGGATCACAAGCCGGGCCGTATACATGCATTATGAAGCTGACATGCCAGGTTTCATATCTATGGAAGGCATTGTTCCATAGATAATGATGAGTTAGAAGCAAACAATATCCCTGTAAGTGCAGCCGATCGAAGACCAAATGAAGAGATGATATAGGTTTATTGTTCAGAAACGGAGTTCTTGTCACATTGTAAACTTAAGAGGAATACCCGGCGAAGGAAGGAATACTGAGATGCTGAATGTTCAAGATCTGAATAGATTTAATTGGATTGCTATTCCCCGAGGGCGGATTTGATCTTGTCCATTGGTGGTTGGAGCGGGTCGGTGCAGTGGCAAAAAGCCAGGCCTGCAGTGTGACTTTAGTAGCTGCTACCGATAGGGGGGGATACCTACTGGTTGAGCCGTGGCAAATCTTTTGAGCAACAAGGTGACGCGGAGGCCCTATTACTTTAGCTGGGAAGTGAATGTGGATGCTTAGCAACAGATATTCAGACTTTTACTTTCTTTTTCGAGGGAGGCCATAAGCCCCCCATGCTCGGTAAATATGAGGCATACGTGGTAAGTGTTTTGAGAGGTCGCTAGACTAGAAAAGCACTAAATAAAAATAAGTCCATTTACTATTCGCTGCAAGGCAGAGATTCAAACAACATAAACTATTAATTGATGCTTACATTATTCAGAAGCATGGCCAGCACTGAAATCATGTTTGTTGACATTTCTTGAAGTATAACTAGTAGGATGATCCTGTGTGGGACTGCTTCTCTCCTCATTTTCTTCTTTTCTCAGAATGGTTAAATATCATAGACTCTTAGGCATGATGCAAAGAGGAAGAGGATTAAACTTTATTCATTTGTCATGTTACATCCATACAATGAAATCTGATCTCTGCATTTAACTCACCCTGTTGTATAGGAAGAGTGAAGGGCTACAGCACCCAGGGACCAAGTTAAGTTCTTTCTGCTGTTGCCCTGCACAGGGGCAGAGGCAGGAGTATTAACCTTAGCATGCATGTCTTTTGGACACGGACACAGGGAGAGCATGCTAATTCCACACAGATAGGAGTTGGGGGTGGGATTCGAACCCACAACTCATTATTGAGTCATTGCGTGCATTGGGGTGTATTGGAGTATAGTGGTGGGTCCATGGTAGCACTGTCGTTTCCGTGTGGAGTTTGCATGTTCTCCCCGTGTCTGCAGGGATCTGCTCTGGTGTCCTCCCACCATCAAAAAGATATTCATGCTAGGGCTAATACTCCTGCCGCTAACCAAGACTCAGTCAATAGGAAAAAAGAGCTGGAGCTGAGCCTGGATGCTGTAGCTGCTCACTGCTCCTGTACAATAGGAGGAGTTATATGGAGAGGTTAGATTTCACTCTGGGTGTGTACAATGATGAATAAAGTTTCTCCCTCTTCCAAGGTTTTTACTATCACAGGCAGTGCCCCCAAAGACCAAAATCCTCCATGGCAACATACTTGCAGAGGCTTACATGCCTTTGGCAAGAATCTTTGCTCATCTTTTAACAATTTGATTTGGGGGCTATTGATGGATCTGTTGAGGATAATCTGAATCAATGGAGGAGTATAGTTTTACACTAGTTTTACACTAGAAGGAAAAAGCTGTTTATCTTTTTTTCCCATGTTCCCCACCTGAATCCCCTGAGTTACCTACTGCTGGGTCAGTCTCTCTGATCCCCTCTAGAACATCAACAGGAAGGAGGAAGTGGTAGGATGTGTCTCCTCCAAGTCACATGACCACTAGCCCTCACTAGTCCACACATCATGGTCTGGTGGGGAAAGCACAGTGCTTGGCTGTCAGAGGAGAATGAAGCAGAGTACTTTCCCTTCACTTAACCAAGAGGCCTGGACGACCCAGAGGGGGACACTAGTGAACCCAGAATACTTTATCCAACCTAACCCTTATACCCATGTGAGGCTTAGCCAGTTATGACCCACTAACTATGGACCTCTGGCTGTGGTTGGAAACGGCACAGCCGGGATTCAAACCCCCGACTGCATGACCCAGAGATGCACTGAACATAGGTGTCTTAACCCCCTACACCACCAGAGACCCGCTTTCTTCAACATCTTTTCTTCTTAAATGATTGGCATTTGTGTGTGCTTTTACATGGCTGCTGAAAAAAACAACTTTCAAAGTGAGGGGCAACATGCACAGTATGAAAAGTCTATACTTTGGCAGTCAGAGTCCAATAAAAACAAAATAATGGAGGCTGTTTTCATGCTTGTCCATAATTCCTTGACTGGCGCTCTGCTGGAACAACAGTTGCAGTGATTCACAGCAGGCCACTGGCTTGGTGCTGTGACAAGAGGTTTCCCACTGAGATGTTTACAACATTCACTGGCCAATGATTGACAAAAGGCAATTGATCCTCTCGTGGTTTGGTAACGGTTATTGTAATTGACTAATTCATTTGAGATTATGAGGGAGGAATATGTAAGTCTTCTCTATCAGATCTCCTCTCAACTTGCTGAGAGCGGCTCTTTTTTTTTTACACATCTGAGCGTAGGCAGTTTTTTAAAAATCTGATTCACCACCAGTGACTGATCAATACAGATTAAAGAGACACTTTTAAACTATCAGCAATCGCATCCAAGAATACACAAAGCTTGTTAAAAGATCTTAACATTTAACACTGGAATCGATTTCGCCGGCATCAAAACCCTGTCAGTACTGTGGATGATCTGAACACACAATGACAGGAGATGACCCACATCTGTCACGTCTTTCTACTGTTTTGACAGTCTCATCAACAGCAATTAGAAACTTCTTGATCTTTTTTTATTTGTCATTATACGCACAACCCCTTTACTTCCCTGTATTTAACCCATCCTATTGTATAGGAGCAGTGAGCACCTGCACCACCTGGAGACCAGTTACAGTTGTCCCACTGCCTTGCTCAGGGGCACAGGCAGGAGTATTAACCCTGACATGCATGTCTCTCTGATGGTGGGAGGAAACCCACGCAGACACGGGGAGAACATGGGAACTCCCCACAGAGAGGACCCGGGACTGGATTGGAACCCAGGACCTTCTTGCCGTGAGGCAGCACCTCTGCTGCCAATTACTACGTGTGTTATTCACCTGTTTATTCCACCAACTCATGAGATAAGATGATTAGTTCTTAATCGTGCAGAAGTATTTCTAATTGCCGTATTTATCACAAAGCAATTGGTGAGAAAGAACGGTTCTGGATACCGAGGGCTATTGTTTTCTTGGCCACGGGATCTGTTTGACGAAATACTGTCAGGGAATTAATCAGAAAGTTTTCTCTGTCGATAGCGATCCATCAGAAATGCTTTTAAATTTCTCCTCCCCAAAAGCTCACATCAACATCATGAAAATGTTAAAATGTCTTCTGAAGACACCCTGCAGTAAATACAGTTTGTCAGTGTTGTCACATATTGTGGGTAGTTTCTGGCTCACAGTCATGTTAGAAAATGTGCATTTTGGGAGAGACGTGGCAGATGTGCTCCGAGTTAAATATGAATAGGACATAACAGCCCTGTCCAAGGCACTTATGCATTTCGTGTGGTTAATATTTCTCTTTTGAATAGCGGGCACTCCATGAGTGGATGGCTGAAGCTGAGCACTCAAGAGTTCCACACTGGGCAGCCCATGGAACGTCTCCCTCCTTCACATTCTGAAAATAAGACTTTTTAAAATCAATATTTCACAAGTGCCTCAAGAGAAACCCTGGAGGTGAATTGCTTGCCAGCTAATGGATGAAGATGGAGATGGGATTCAGACTTTCAAAACAAACATGGAGAATGGGGCGCCGGGAACAAGAGGCTGCTCGCACACCCAAGATCCCAAACGCGCTATGCCCTTGATGCACCGCAAGAGGGATGTTCTGATTGGCCGGCCGAGATCAGTGATGGCCTCCAAAACACCCTTGATGCTCCTGGGGTGAGTTGTGAGAGTACAGAAGTATGTATTATTTATAGTCTTATATATAGATTTCACAGTCAAGGAGAGCACCATTGGCTATGACACGCTTCCACTTGACGTCTTCTCTTTTCAAAGTCTTCGGGAAGACTGAAGGCTTGGTGAGCCTGGACACAAACATGAGGAGATGAGCATTTTTCCAGTTCAGTGACAGTTGGATGAAAATGGCTCGTTCCTAGAACAACTCATCACCGAAAGAGCTTTTCTTGCATATTTTATGTTACTTAAATCCGCCCAATGTTCGCCGTTCAATTTTGCTCCCCCTAACAGCCACAGACATATGAATCCCTCAAATCTGACACGGCCTTACATTCTACTTTCTTGAAAATGACCAAACTTCTTCAATCGATAGTCATATCTCCTTAAGCGTTTTATCATAGGATTTGCGGATGGAATTGATATAGTTCACATCTGCTTTTCCCGCTGCCGTATTAGACACCCTGAGGAGCAAACATCCAGAGGTGCCAATTAACCTTCTGCCAGGGATCACTCCAAAACACCCACATGTCTTTCTCCTCTTCCCACAACATTTGTAAGCACGCTTTGCCAGTTCCAGGTCGACTCTGGTACTGTATTCATGCCAGGAAGAAAATATTCTTGAAACCAAGATCAAATTCAAGAACAAAGTAACTTCTGGAGCCTGGAAGTAACCCGCTTCACACCGTGAGAAAGGACTGTCAGTCAACACCAGGATCCAGCAAAGCCCCATCGTGCCGCACGTTAGAGGAATCCCGGAGTCGCAAGAACTCGTGTCTCAGAGTGCTCACCTAAAAGTTGCGCACTGTGCTTTATTGTTCTTGGAACCTTTTTAGTGAATGCGAAAAAAGGGGAAAATGCATGCTATGGAAACGGTGTTTTAAAGTCCTATAAAGGCAACATCCATCCTAAATAGCCTCACAAAACAAGAGGCTGGCACGCCAGGCCTGAGATTTAGCATGTCATAAACTGCTGTAAAGCCTCCAATCTGTGTCACTACAAATTTATATCTCCAGACAGGGATATGCAAAGGTCAAAAAACCTGAGGTGTCCATCATAAATCAGCGACTTGAAGTGTTTATAACATTAATCTTTTAGAGCAGACTCCTGGCATAGCGAGGCCTGGATTTTGAGAAGCAGCAGCCTGTTTCTGAGCCAAGAGCTCTTTTTCCAGCACACGGAGAATTCTGTTAAGTGAAAAAGCAATAACAGTTAACAATTTTTACTACAGCGTGAGTGCTGTAGTGTCAAACCAGATCCATAATTAAGTCTTAAAAGAGCATATATTCACCAAATGACTTGAGCATCAACTCGGATTATTTGCATCTTTATAGAGAATATCTTACCATGCAAGAGGGTCGATTCAAAATGTGCCAATCATTTTATTGATTTCTAAATATTTTTGGCCAATCCTAAAGGGGGTTTCTGTGGCAGCGGAAACGTGTGAAATGGTGAGAGCGTCAACGTTTATCCCTCGGAAGGTCAACGTTTCCTTCATTAACATGACAAGCTGAAGAGAGTTAGCAGCCTGGGGGGCTTAGCTAATGGACAGCTGCAAAACCCAGCGAAGGACTTGTAAGCAGCCGAGGTAACACTATCTTCAGAGACGATTGGGTAATTCATAGGTGCCAGTGACAGGTCTGCACGTCCGTGCCACTTTCCCCAATGCTGCTCCGGTTGTCTCAGGCTACAGTTTTTGCTGCTTGTGGATCGATATCTCTTTTTTACTTCTCATTGATTGTCCGGCGGTGGGACCGGCGTAAGTAGGACTGTTATGACATTTCTAGATTTCCCCCTGTCCTTGGAACAATCAATTACATGCACATGGCAATCAAAACCTCTTCGCCAAATGAACTTGTTCGGTGACATTTTCATCTCCCAGATTTCTGCCAAGCAGTGAAAAAAGCTGAAGGCCTGCTGTACATACGGAGCACATGTTAACAACGCAGGTCAGACTCTGAGCCGTCTCCACAATGCCTCGGTGACTGTCATCCGCTGGCCCCAACCCTGCACCCTAGTTACCAGAGAACCCAGTTGGCTGTCACCCTGGGTTTCGGAGGGGGAGCATAGCTCAGGGGGGGGTAGGATGGTTGTCTAGTGATCAGAGATTGGTGATTCGATTCTCGGACCGGCAAAAAGTATTTTGAGGTGTCCTTGAACAAAACATTGAGAACCAAACTGCTCCCTGAGTGCCACAAGATGGCTGCTCACTACTCCTATACAATAGGATGGATTAAATAATGTCTATCTGTCTGTATGTCTGTCTGTCTATCTGTCTGTTTGTCTGTCTGTCTGTCTGTCTGTCTGTCTGTCTGTCTGTCTACCTATCTATATAAGTACCCAGTCTCTCTGCTCATGTGTTGTCAAGGTAGGTGATCAGACTGCGACAACACGACTTCAGACCCAAAATAATCATCGACTCTGTTGGACTGTGTTTTTTTTAGAGCCTTCACAGTTGCCAATACAAGGTGGTGTGTTAACACCAGACCCAGTCAGCGGAGTGATAGCTCCGCAGTCTGAGACCCGCCACAGGGCGGAATGTTGGATAGTGATATCTGCTAAAGTCAGGTGAGCACCTTATGTCAAGATAATATAGATAAGTGTCAGAAATACAGAGGCTCCTATAATGACGCATGTACAGTTAATCCTTAACAGGATCAGGCACTAATTCTGAGCCCAGGAGCTATCTGTAAAAAAAAAAATGTGTAAACAGCTCCCTCCTCATTGTTCCTTGTCAGGAAACCGTCTCCCCTCAGCCCAAGGACACTGCAGGATAAAGACAGAACTATCTGATCCACACTGCTGCCTTTCACAAAGTGTCTCGGGGTGAAGTGATATCACAGAACGTTATACTTTTCGAGTTGCTATTAAGTCACGGTGCATGTGGAGTGCATTAACTCCCGTTTGACCTCTTATTTTATTTCAACACTTCAGTCTTATGAGTCGAATGACTTCAGTAATAACCTTAACAGACACAGAAAACTCTGCACATGCCCAGTGAATGGCTCTTAAACCCGCAGCATTCGGCGGGGCTATCTCGTCGGGAGTCATTCGGTAAATGGCACGGCCCCCGACAACAAGACTATCCTCGGATCAGATATTGTAAAGCAGATTTTAAAAGCTACCTCCGCACCGTGATTTGGATGGAAGTCTCGGAGGGGCGGACTACAAAACCATGAGGCAGAGAGAGATTAGTACTTATTTTGGTATGCATGAAGGACACGTTACTTAAAGCGCATTACTTACTTCACAAAACACAAGCTATTCATGCAGATAAATGCCTAGCTTTCATACACCCTCAAATTAAATTTTTAACAGCCTAATATAATCAAATTGAACTGCACATCTCAGGGAGGACATGCATAACTTGAAGACAGATTGCGAACAGAGCAAACGGCACAATGTGCTCAGATGGACCCAGAGCCAGATTAATATGATAGGATCACAAATATGACACCATATCCTGCCATCTGGCTGTTCATTTGGGCAAAAATGATCTCAATAATTATGGCAATTAATCAAATCTGTTTTCACAACCGACATTCTGTTAACTAAACATAGAGAACTTTGGAATGCATAGTCATCATCCTAATAAGCACAGTAAATAGCCAGTGGCACGTTTATCTAAACCATCGTGCTGAGGCAGCGTTTCAGTTGGTTTCTTTGGAGAGGTGGGGTTATTTTGGCGTCAAAAGACAAATGTAGGGGTTTCTAAAACCCCCCCCACCCCCTTACCTACACATTGCATTGGTTACTAATCATCATTTTCACTCCGCCATATCAAGTTGAGCTGGAGCCCCTTCCCTTCATGATGTCCCTGTGCCCGCTAGAAGCTTCTGCTCCGAGACGCATCACTCGGCCCATTGCCTAATTGGAAGTGAGCAGTGGGAGAACATTGCAATCTGCACTCCAGCAC
Organism: Regalecus glesne; assembly: GCA_900302585.1. Lineage (NCBI taxonomy): Eukaryota > Metazoa > Chordata > Actinopteri > Lampriformes > Regalecidae > Regalecus > Regalecus glesne. Next base: position 254 of record OMLC01096546.1, on the reverse strand, counting down.
CTAAGTCATCACTTTGAGCGTGCCACAGCCGCTGCACCACATGCATTTGCCTAAAGTTGCATCTCACCAGAGGGTTCCCCCCATCAAGACCAGTGGAGGAAACTTCACTCATAAACAATCCCCTCGTACGTATCCCCCCAAACCCTGTTCCCCACTGGCTATGATCCCTGTATGCAGAAACCTTCACGTGCTGCAGATATTATTGTGTGGATGCCATTTTGGACCCTAAAGAGAAACAATCACAATTTCTATAC